>KN475507.1:105916-123764 GCA_000787095.1 Periophthalmodon schlosseri | reverse complement strand
CAGTACATCCACAACACTGCTGCTCGGCTCCGGACTAGAACTAGGAAGTACGAGCACATAAGTCCTGTGCTCAGGTCTCTGCACTGGCTCCTGTGGCTTAGAGAATAGACTTTAAAGCAGCTCTGCTTGTGTACAAGTCTCTCCATGGCCTAGCACCAAAGTACATCTCCAACATGTTAGTGCCGTGTTGATACAAGCCCAAAAAGTCAGTTTATCAAAATATTAGACTTCAAAGTTTTCCAATGACTCATCATATGAAGGCAGATGAAGTATTGACCTTTTCTTTGCACTTTTAGACAAAATGTTTTATATCAGAAACTCTCCCTCCATTCCACACATCCCTCCCGTGGTGCAGACCCAAAACTCGAGATGAGATATCGAGCTCCTCCCTGGATTCGGTGCCCTGATCCTGGGTAGAACACAGCTCTATCTCCCCCTCTCCCCCGGGGACCACCACTGTGTCAGGGGATCCTTTTAATGTTAATTTTATGATGATTATTTATGTTTTGATTTGTTGTATTGTGATTTTAATGTCTTTCTTATTCTGTAAAGCACTTTGAATTACTTTGTGTACGGATTGTGCTATACAAATAAACTTGCCTTGCCTTGCAAGTGTTCAATTCTGATTGCACTTTCGATTAAACATCTATATAAAGTAGAAATACAACATGGAACATTTTCAAGAGTTGATATGTACAATCTTACATCTTTTTCAATGCAGTCTGAAAATGTGAAAATTACGATATAATTTCTTTACAGCAGACAGCAGCTTTACCCACAGCTGAAGAATCAATACATTACTGCATCATAAAACATAGTCATCGCCAGCAAACATATTGTAAAATATTCATAAAACTTGTATAGTGGATGGAGTGTCTTGCCCAAGAGCGCAACAGCAGAATACATTTCAGGCAGTAGGGACCAAACTTTCAACCTTGAGATTAGTGGGTGCATCATCAACTCCACCAACTAAGCTAATACCTTGTTTTCCTTTCAAAACTTCCATTCCACCATAACAACTACATATACACTATCTATTCTAAGTCTAATAGGATTCCCCTGTAGGTGGCTGCAATTCCTTTGGATTACACAGTGTATTGAATAGGACGTCTTTCAGGGGTTACCTTGTGTGCGGCGCATCTTGCTCGTTTGCATAAATCCAAGCAGAGTAATGAGGTCTTCGATGATGCGGAAGTACTGAGACCCCGAGGAGCTGCAGGAGTGGATCGTCACGGCAACCAACAGCTGCTGTATGTCGCACACCAGGAGCTTGTAGTCGTTCGGCGGGATCCTGGAGACAAGACGAACAAGAGAAAATAATATTAGGCTCAGGAAATAAGCCCACTGCCACTGTGAGTCAGATCAATGAACAGAGAGGAGATTAATGATTTTGTAACACGCCTTGAAGTACCAAGACAAGCTTTTAAACTACCGTGTGAGGTGCAGTTAGCTGGATTTGAAATGTTACATGAAGCAGATCTTGTCAAAAAAGAACAAATCAAATAAGAATTCTTAGACCAGTGTGCATCAAGGTGGTCTAGTTGGGCTATAGTTGACAGCCCACTACTTTGGGTCCACTACACTACACTACAAATTCGCTCCCAAATCTTAAACCAACTGACTCCAAGCCTTCCCCCTTCTGCTGTGGTTGATATAAATCATTATAATCCCAATAAAATAATGCTAAATGACTAGGACCCTATCAACCAATACATTTTTATAATGTGAAAAAACAATGATCTAGAAGAAAACATTATGGATAAGTAGCTTTTTCAGCACAATCTGGTGGTATGATGGCAATAATCTTTGATATCACACTTATACAAAGAAATATCAGGAACGACTATTGTCTTCCATTTATATCATGATAAGCAATATTACTGTTTATTATCTAGGACTATATTTATTTAGTTATAAGAATTTATATGGAACTGCAGCAGAAAGGAGAAGTTACTGAGCGAGTGTATTAGCTAAAGATTCAGTATTTTTTGGTATTTATATGCAATAACACAGATTAAACTAATTTCATAAATTTCTTTTTAAAAATACTTTGTTTCCTAGTACTTCTTTCTGCATAAACAGTTGTTTTTGCATGGACTCCCGTGCAGTTGTAGTCTTGTGAATGCAATTTGGGTCAGATGCGTAGAGAAGAAAGAAGTTTTAAGATCTTTTGTCATGCTCCCTTTTTAGTTGACTAATCGATCGGCAAGACATGTCTTTAGTCGACCAAGAATTTGTTTAGTCAACTACAACCCTGTTATTATCCCATCCCGGGCTGAAACTAATGCCAGCTCTTGTGGCAGTCTTACCATAGTGCACCTTTCACAGTTTTATAAAAATATAATCAGTTTTCTCGTACAGTGCCAATAGTTTCCCTTTTATTTGGCCAGACACAAAAATTCAATATGAATATAACAAAACCCCAGCTCCTGTCTGTAGTAGCAGTCTTACCCGTTCTCCATGCCATTGAGAGTGGACAGTGTATTGAAGAGCACATATAGCAGCCCATGGTCCAGGAGGATGTCGGCCAGCTTGGGGCAGGCGTTGATCAGCTGCAGCAGCATGCACAGGATGTTATGCACAAGGGAGTTTTCATACAGAGAGTTTTCTATGAGGCCCAACACAGGAATGATACAGCGCCTTCTGAACGGGGAAATGCTCTCCATCTCCTCCAGATCCAAACTACAACAGATAACAAAATGGCATAAATTATCTTTGCTTCCAATTTATTAAAATATTACCCTTTTCAGTATTATCATTTAACATTTTAGGATGTGCTATACGGTTCAAGGTAAGGCACTTTGACATTTTGAATGTCAGTGTTTAGTGTTTTAGAGATATTTCAAATTAAATTCCCTTCTAATTTTCAGTTGGTTTCAACCTAATAGGACTCTCCCTGATGTGCCTCCTCACTACCTAAACCTATAGCACCTACAGCCGATCGTTAATCAGTGCTAGTGAAGCTTCTGCAGTTCTGTGAGTGAATTCTGGAGGTTCTGAGCTTTCACATGAGGCATGGCCTGTCCATATACTGAGAAGAAGAAAAACGTGTATCCAGGGTAAGGCACTTGCAACCTAGGTTCAATTGTGATTGTAGTACTTTAAAAAAAACAAAAAACAAAACACTAAGAGTGCCGGCTACATAAATTCCCTTCAAATGAATTCATATATTCCAGCATTAACACTTACTCTTCCTCTAGGCCAACAGGTCGCCCAAACAGCATCTCCAGAAAGCACTCGAGGAGGCCCTGGCTACCCTGGTGAATGTACAGCTGATTCGCCAACAGCGAGAAGCCATGATTCTTCAGAAACTTTTCCTTTTGCTCCTTCTGGGCTCGACTGAAATATGCGTCCAGCAACTGTAAAAGAGGCACAAAATACGTCAGCCATTTTGAAGTATGTCTTGAAAATGGCCATAAATTCAACTTTTGGTAATAAAACCATTGCCCCAAACCACACATCATGTTCTATGAGTGAGTTAGCTGCCTGAAGGAGAGGCCAATACGATACATTCTAGGTAGGATACTTTGGACATTACAGAGATTAAAAATAAATGTATTTATGTTATTATTTTTCATGTGTAAATAAATAAAACCTATATAAATAATATAATGTGATTTAGGACAGTGGTTCTCAAACTGTGGAAAGCGGCCCACTATTGGTTGGTAAGCTTTTTCTGTTGGCTCTTAGTTTCAAATCTGGATGTTTGGAAGGTTTAGTTTAGTCACAGTATGTATTACCCTAATTTTTTACTTTATGTATAATGTACAATATTTATTATTAGTAGTTGTATGCTGCTTTTAAATGGCCCTATGATGTATTGAATGTACTTTTACCTGTTTTTACTTTAACTTAGATCCCTGCATGAAAATTCCAATGTGTATGGACTTTTATTGTATACACAGATGGCAAATACATTTCTTGACTCTTGACATATTCCTGGTTTATTTCTGGCCTGGGGTAAGACCAGAGTCCTGCATTTAACACACCACGTGAAAAACATTTGAGAGTCACACGTACCTTCATGACCCCTTGCTGGATGAGAGGAGACGAGTGGTTGACCAGGACGATGAGAGCCTCCGGTTGGATGAGTTTGTCCATGACCTCCTCCAGCATCAGGTCTGGTAACAGCAGCAGCACGCCCCTCAGGAGGTCATACAAGCCACAACAAATCAGCACCAGGCAGTCCTCTGTGCTGGACCTGGACACATGCACCAAAATCTGTCTAAAGTGGAGCCAGAAGTACAGTATGAACAAGATCATAGAGTGTGGAGGAGCTATGGTATGGTTTAGTATAGGATGGCCTACCCTTACAGATGTAAGGATCAAGGCCAATCAAACAATGCAATTGATAAGACAAAAGCTAAATAAATTAACAATTTTTCTTTGCAGTTAAATACAGAATAAACTAATTAGGAAGAAAGATTGAGAATTAAAGTAGCACGTTAGTAGTAGTACCTTCCCAAAAACCCTGCAGGCGCCCCTAACGTGGAGGGGCATTAACTGGGTGGACTGATTTCTTTTCTGTTTGGTAGCCTTAACCCATCCTTGTCTATATAGGTCAAGTAGCAAACATGTGATATATGTTTTTAAAGTTTTCATTGTGGAACTTTTGCAGAAATCTCTAGTTCCCAATGTAGATGTGAGTTTATGAACCTGTAACTTCTTTTTACCTGTCATTCGACTCCGTTTTGCTGTGAGCACGCTCATATCCCGGTGAATAGGTGTAACTCTCCCAGTCCTCCGGCATTGACCCCCTGTCTGCTGCACTGGGCCACCGTCCGATCGCTAACGACCCATTTGTAGCAGGAAACGCCAGCCCCAGGCTGGCCAGGTTGCTGTGACTGCGCTGAAATGACTGGATGCCCTTTAAACTGTCCGGCCTTCTGGGAGCTTCGTCACTTGCCCAGTCAAAGCGATCTTCGGACTCCGCAACCCCAACACTGCCCTCTGCCAAACTGTCCACCTCCGCCTCGTCCCGGTCCTCCTCTATGCTGATGGAGGGGGTCCGCACTCCGCCCTCACCTTCTCTGGAGTCACAGATGGTTTTGGCAGATTCACAGCTGCTCAGTAACTGCTCGTCGCCCTTCTTCAGAGTCTCGGTGCTGCCCAGAGCCTGCTGGGCCGAAGGGGAGACACCATCACTGTCACCAGACACGGGGCCGCCTCCGTTCCCCAGGCGAGGTGTGAGGAGGGGGGAGGAGTACGGAGAGGGGGCGAGGCTCGGGGGGCGTAAGGACTGGTCGTCTCCTCCGTGTTCAGCATATGAAGGATGAAGATGGCCTGAGGAGAGCAATTTAAAATGTCACAACTTGAACAACTTCAAACTAGGGAGTAAAAATATTGCTAACAAGCAGAACATTATCATGGACATTTACAACTTCTTGAATGCTCATCTCTTATATATGAAATCCATTATTTTGTCGCATATGGTAAATAGGAGGGGCAACTACATCACCCTTTTTTACTTAAGAAACATGACAATAATGATGCATTAAGAGATTGACAGGGTAGTTTTGAGAAGAAAAAAACAATGTCACACTCCTAACCACAATATTGTAATACTTAAAAGGTGCATTAAATCTTCTCTATTTTGCTTTATTATCAATTTATCAGTCATAATTTTTATTGCTAAAAAATTACCTTGGAATAGTATTGGAGTTAGAAAATAATCCAATACTGGTAATATTCTTAAAATCTTATAAAAACACTATAAACAGAGATATTGCTAGTTTTTAAAATGTTTTTCTTGAGAAAAAAAAAAAAAAAAAAAAATCACACTCAACGAACTACATCAAACAGAAGTGGGAGATTGAAGGAAATCAGATAATATCTCAGGATGATTTGCTGAATATATGCCAGTCGGATATGTACAAAATCACATACTTGGCGAGAGTTTAACTCGGTTGAGAGGTACCGGCTAGATATAGTTGAGTTCACCTCTACACACAGCCTGGGCTCTGGTACCCAACTCCTCAAGAGGGGTTGGACCCTCCACTTTTCTGGCGTTGCCCATGGGGAGAAGCGGCGAGCTGGTGTGGGCCTGCTTATAGCCCCACAGCTCAGCTGCCACGTGTTGGGGTTTACCCCAGTGACCGAGAGGGTCGCATCCCTGCGCCTTCGGGTTGGGGACAGGTCTCTCACTGTTGTATCGGCCTACGGACCAAACAGCAGTGCAGAGTACCTGGCCTTCTTGGAGTCCCTGGGAAGGGTACTGGACAGTGCACCAACAGTGACACCTGGAGAGGGATGATCGGGAAGAATGGCCTCCCTGATTTGAACCCGAGCGGTGTTCTGTTATTGGACTTCTGTGCTAGTCACAGTCCATAACAAACACCATGTTCGAGCACAAGGGTGTCCATCAGTGCACATGGCACCAGGACACCCTAGGCCGGAGGTCAATGATCGACTTTGTTGTCGTGTCATCTGACCTACAGCCGCATGTCTTGGATACTCGGGTGAAGAGAGGAGCAGAGCTGTCAACTGATCACCACCTAATGGTGAGTTGGATCCACTGGAAGAGGATGAAACCGGACAGACCTGGCAGGCCCAAGCGTATCGTGAGGGTCTGTTGGGAACGTCTGGTGGAGCCCTCTGTCAGAAGGGCTTTCAACTCACACCTCTGGGAGAGCTTCTCCCAGATCTCGGGGGAGGTTGGAGACATTGAGTCCGAGTGGACCATGTTCTCCACCTCCATTGTCAATGTGGCTGCTTGTAGCTGTGGTCGTAAGGTCTCTGGTGGCTGTCGTGGTGGCAACCCCGAACCTGGTAGTGGACGCCAGAAGTAAGGGATGCCATCAGGCTGCAGAAGAAGTCCTATCAACTTCTGTTGGCTTGTGGGACTCCTAAGGCAACTTACAGGTACAGACGAGCCAAGCATGCTGCAGCGTGTGCAGTCACAGAGGCAAAAACTCGGGGTTGGGAGGAGTTCGGGGAGGCCATGGAGGAGAACTATCAGTCGACCTCAAAGAAATTCTGGCAAACCGTCCGATGCCTCAGGAGGGGGAAGCAGTGCTTCACCAACACAGTTTACAGTGCGGGCGGAGAGCTGCCGACCTCAGCTGAGAATGTTGTCGGACGGTGGAAGGAATACTTTGAGGATCTCCTCAATCCCACTGTCACGTCTTCCGAGGATGAAACAGAGACTGAGGACTTGGAGGTGGACTCATCCATCACCCTGGCTGAAGTCACTGATGTGGCTGGCAAGCTCCTCGGTGGCAAGGCTCCAGGGTTGGATGAGATTCGTCCTGAGTATCTTAAGTTTCTGGATGTTGTGGGGCTGTCTTGGTTGACACGTCTTTGCAACATCGTATGGCGGTTGGGGACAGTACCTCTGGATTGGTAGACCGAGGTGGTGGTCCCTCTGTTTAAGAAGGGGGACCGGAGGGTGTGTTCCAACTACAGGGGAATCACACTCCTCAGCCTCTCCGGTACGGTCTATTCCAGGGTACTAGAGAGGAAAATCTGACTGATAGTTGAACCTCAGATTCAGGAGGAGCAGTGTGGTTTTTGACCCGGTCGTGGAACACTGGACCAGCTCTATACTCCCCCACAATATCAGAATGGATAAATATGGTAAATGACATATGTGATGGAAGCAACTACTTTCTCCGGTCGTCTGAAAAAAACAGCTTTTATTATTATTAAATTGTGGCCTAAATGGGTCAGATACATAAAGGCTTTATGGACAGATTTTGTGGAGGTCTGGCATAACTAATCTTAGGCAGTGTAAAGTTTTCTTTGCTGTTCCTTTTTGTTTGTTCCTTTTACTTTTGTTTTTATGTATTGTAGGTGCACATTTCTCTCTCTCTCTACTTATATAAAGTTTTGTTTACATGTATATATCAGTTAAAAAAAAAAAGACAGATGGTGGATGGCATATGGAGCCATTTTGAAAATGAATCTTGTATCTGTAAACCACTATCTGAAAATAAAGAATTACACTCTTTATAATGAGCCTAAGAGCAAGGTCAGTTACGTAGTCCGGATTGGCGTCACCAGAGCCACACCATGGAAAAAGGTGGCTTGCCCTCTCCAGGTGGGTGGAGAGTCACTGCCTCAAGTGGAGGAGTTCAAGTATCTCGGGTCTGTTCACGAGTGAGGGAATGATGGAGCATGAGATTGACAGGCAGATCAGTGCAGCGCAGTTGTGGTGAAGAAAGAGCTGAGTTGAAAGCCGGTCAATCTACATAGTCACATGGAGATTGGAGTAGAGCTCCTCCATGTTGAGGCATCTGTTCTAGATGCCTCCTGGACGCTTCCCTGGGGAGGTCTTCCAGGCAAGACCTGGGGAATACCCAGGACACACTGGAGGGACTATGTCTTGGTTGGCCTGGGAACACCTTGGGGTCCCACCAGAGGAGCTGGAGGAAGCGTCTGGGGTGAGGGAAGTCTGGGGACCCTTCACCTGCTTGTCTCCATGGAAATAGATATGTTTAATGCCATACTGTCGTGCATTTTAGACAAAAGATTACCATCTTCATGGAGGCATGGCTCCTTTATAGATCTTTCATATCAGTTTAAAAACACTTTAAAATGTCTGCTTCTGAAACACTGCATTTTACGTACGGCATTTTCTTTTAAACCTGATGTGTAACTCTTGTATTGATGCATCTTATAGTCTCTCATAAGCTACAAATATAAATTTTGCACTGTTTTTTTTAGAGCCTTATGCATTTTATATGGACGTTACCACATTTTAAATCATCTTTCACATTCTACAAGTTATCTTATTCTGTACTTTTTACAAAGTGAAAATAAATAAAATTAAACTTAAACAAGCAGGTGGCTGACCCTCCACCAGAAAAGTTATTACACCTTTAATACTGTGATAATATTGTGACATCATGCTGTGAGACTTGGATATTATTACAATACAAGAAAATGTATCTTTTAAGTTGAACATGTATTTTACAGAATGCACTGATCAAACAACAAATAACACATTTTCATGACACAAAAGGAAATCTGAAGAACAAATTGTACTTTTGTTCATTAGCATAACACCTTCTTATACCCATGTAATGTTCCCAACAGAAATAGGATTTGTAAAGACCATTTGCAAACAATGGTGAAAGAGGCTTAGTATGGTAACATTTACATTAATTAAGGTTGTGATACTACTGTGATACAAAGTGACACAGTTCCATCGGGACGGCAGCCAAGAGCATTAGTGAGAAAGACTAAACGTTTTTGAAAGCAAAATGGGAGGGAGACAACATGCACTCAGTGACCTCCTGTTTATACGTTTTATCCCCTGGGACAAGTGTTTGCATTAGCTACTTAAAATATAACACTAGTGACCTTCTGTCTACATCAAGGGATTTGTGCTGCAAACAACATGTCTATATTGGATGCTTTTTCTGCAGATTGCGGTGCTATTAAGATGTTTAGAGAACAAACAGTAGGAAATAATGGGCCAGGAGACTGAAGTCGACCATATGAAGTCACAAAAGGTCTTATAAAGCAGAGAAAGTTTTGAAACTGGGATCAAAGAGGAAGAAGTTAAAACTATATTATCAGATGTTGTAATTATCAAAACCTTCAGAACAAGACAGACTGTTCCGGCTCACGGAATCAACTTGCCACTCACTGCCATGATCATAGTTTGACTTCAACTAAAGAACCGCTGTTAGGTTTCAAGAAGAGGTTATGGAGAAGTGCATAATTGGACCTTTCACTCTTAGTCACTCAAAGGTCCTATATTATGCAAAATTGACATGCGTTTTTTTTAGCTATGTTATAATGTTGTTACCTCCTCAAAAACATATCTGGAGTTGTGTTTTGCGTCATTCACACATGTTTGAGTAACCCTGTTATTATTAGTCTGTCTCAAAATGCCCTGTTCCATCTTGTGATGTCATGAAGCGGTAGTTTTCAAGTTAACAGCTACCCTTTAACTTTTATTCAGTTGGGTTGAAATTATACAAATGACTCTAGTGAAGGTGTATGGAGTATGGAGGTGGAAGCTTTTATTCAGTTGGGTTGAAATTATACAAATGATTCTAGTGAAGGTGTATGGAGTATGGAGTGTGGAGCACTTCCTGTATTACCAAGGTGGAACAGAGTGTTTTCTGTTTGAGAGAAGAACAGGCAGGGTTTGTGTGTTAAACGTGTGTATGAAACAAAACACAACTCCAGGAATGTTTTTGATGAGAAAACAACATTATAACATAGATTAGAAAATAGTGTAATATGGGCTCTTTAAAGTAAAAACATGAAAAAAGATGTGATTTACCATTTATCAGATACAGTACAGCACAATAGATTTTTCTCAGATAGTACAGGAGAAATGAAGAAATTATGCATCATCTTTGTTTCTTTGCCATACCACATAAGGTCAATAAAAGTTATGTAATAAGGCATAGTAGTCACTTAAACTGCTTAGAAGAAATATATCGCACTGTCTAGTTGTGTATATAGTATATGCTATTAACTGTTTTCCTAAAATGATACAAGTTCATTTTAATGTATACCCTTAGACAAGGTTAGGGTACCTTTGACGTGACTAGTCTTTCCACAACCAGGACATAAGTGGGAAAAGATAGATTGATGGAAATATTGCTGAGCTAACAATCATACTGTACTATAAGCTAAGGTTAAGAAGATTTAGGTACACTTATTGCCCGAATAGGTGAAATTGTCCTCTGCAACTGAACCTTCTTCAACACCAATAGAGTAACCTGTCAGGAGCAGTGCTTAACAGTAGCCACTCAGCCATAACCATGCTGTATATAAAACAGAAGTAACTTAATATGATAAATGCTAGGTAATTTTAAAGTACCCCCTAGACAAGCACATTGAGGAGAGCCTATGAATTATTTGTTAAACTGCCTTTGTGAACCGGTCCCAGAAAAGTGGTAAAAGATGGACTAAGGAATATATTGCTGAGCCTAGACCCAAACTTCCATATTGTGTTACTATTCTGCATATAAAGCAAAAGTACCTTCATGCGGCGCGTCAGTCAAGACAGTGGGAGACAGGGACACCACAGAGCTGCAGGCAGACTTCCCTCCACTTGTCGAGTGTCTCAGGTGCATAATAGACTGGACTTTCTCGTGGTACAATTTTCCATCTGACAGAAAGAGGGGAAATAAATAACTGCATATAGAGATGTCTGCCCCTTGTGCATCAACTCATTAAACTATAACTTTTCAGTTTCAGAGGCAATTTAACATAGTTTGAATGAATAGATCGATTTCATAATACTGTAGCATTCTGGTGTAAGGAAACATGCCGAATTTCTTCTGGTTATTTATTTTCTGAAAACAAAGGCTACTGTAGGCTGTAACCCACGCCAAAACAAAAGCAAAACAAGGGCAAAACAAGGGCAAAACAACAGCAGTCTCAACTCCTAGAGCCAGTCTCTCAAAACAGCCCAGTAACTTATGAATAGGACCTTCACATCAGCTTGTCGGCATAGCAACCAAGTGTCGCATACAAATGCAATTACATTAACAACAACACATAAACAGTTACAAGAACAACAAAAGGTGTCAACTCCGAACTAAACACAAAATATCAGATCATTACAATATAATAAAAAATGATAAGAACCAAGTCAGGGGTCAGTAAAAAGTATTACCATGCCTTATATACAACTTACCGATGTGTAGTGAGAAATAAAAGCTGGATGGTGTATGGCAGACGTAAGTGTTGGTGGGTGGGTGAACAGCCAGCAGAAAGTTGTAGATCAATCTGAGCAGATCCAGGTCGGGAGGAGACCCCAAAACTTCCTGAATGATTTTGACGAATGACAGGCAGACTTCTTGTGGGATGGCAGTGAGGTGCTCATCCCTATGCTCCTATAGACAGCAAAATCCAGTTAAGTTGGTATAATCTAATGGCGTTGCATGTAATCGTTTAAGAAATGTTCCTTCATTTTAAATTGCACTAGCAGTATCAAATAAATATTCAGTTGAGGTTTATGCTTCTCATTCTTCAGCTGGTGTCATAAATTTATTAAGAGAAAGCTAAATGGTTGCCAGATCCTATTACTCAAACCAGTTTGTAATGACTCCAAAATTGATCTCTATGACATGATGTATCTTCAGTATAGAACAGCGGTGTCATTGTATTGCTGTTTTTGAAGCAGAAGCAGGACAAATACAACTTTAACTGAAATTATTATAGTCAATGATACTGTACTTTTTCAGATTGTGTTGATATTATATGCAGATTTCTCTTTGTGGTCTTGAGCGTTTCTTGTCATTAATTTGTACCTGTAGGACTTGGCAGGTGAGGAGGAAGCGATGCACGACTTCAGCCTTGAGGAACTGTCGGATATTGAAGACTTGATGCGGATGGTGAACTCTGATGAGGATCTCCAAGGCAGCGAGCAGAGTTTCCCACACACCACACTAGAGATAGGAGGAAAAAAACATTTAGAACACAGGAAACATGTGATTTAACACAGGTAGACAGATAGATAGACACAAAGACAGACAGACAGACAAACAAATAGACAGATAAGTGTTTATTTTAAGTTTGCATGACACCAATAATGATAACTCAAACCCCCCGGTCCCAAAACTAAACTGAACTTTCATTGGCACATACGTTAATGCTAAAATAATGCACATTCCAAACATTTTCCTGATTGACTCTTTTGAGTAAGTTACTCTGATTTACAATTAGGCTCAGGCAGCTACTACATTTTACTTACTATAACATCAGCCTGCCCAGGGACCACAGGTGGAAATTAGCAGTAGTACTACAACCTGATACAATGCTCTTTAAGGTTAAGGTTAATGTATATTGTGCACTGTGCCTGTTTCATTAAATAAATAAAATAAAATAAATGTCAGCACAACATTGATATTATTTGAGCTTTTAAACAAACTGTAAATTGTGGTAATATGTGAGTTTTGTATACTAGGGCTGCAATGATTAATCGACTAATCATGACCAGTCGACTATAAAAAATAATTGATCATTGCAATCAAGATCTGGACTATACAGACTCTAAAACACATATCAATAATATCAATTTCATCAATAATACACTTTATTTGTAAATATTCCCTTTCTATAAGCTTTCAGTCACAATATTTCAACATTTATTTGCTAACAAAGTCTCCATGCACAATAGAAATTATTATTTAACTAATCAAAAAATAATTGCTGACTAGTCGACCACTAAAATAATCATGAGTTGCAGCCCTGTTGTATACCTCAGCTTTGGCCCATATCTTCCAGTCGAGCAGGATATCTGCCAGCAGCTTGATGTCCTGCACCACGGCGAGGGACTCCGTGTCCAGTCGGAAATGTCCATCTTCTCCCAGGACAAGGATGGGAGCACTGCAACATCCATCCAGCAGGGTCTATGGAGACACAGTAAGCCCACAACATCATAAAAAAGTCATTTATAAAATATCTACTTGCAACAGAGATCCTCCTGATATGTCACCCAAGAGCCTCATAATCACCACCTCCTCTGATTTTTCCCCACACGGAGCAGATCCAGATAGGAGCAGAATCAATACAAGCGTCATGACTTTTTGGACAAGAAATAAGTCACTGTCGAAACCATTGCCATTAACGCTAGCCTCGGGTCTGTTACTATTGATCACAGTCCATCACCTGTGACCATCTGCACTGCAGCGCCCATAAATCTTTATTTCTTTAGGTTTCTCAAGCCAAAATCTGAAGGGAAGCTCCTATATCTGTACTGTATCTAGTGCCACTAACAATTAAATATGGCATGCATGAAATGTAGGAGTTTAATATTCAATTTCACTTTGTTTTTGGTTTCAGATTTTGGTTTTCAGAGGCATGATATCCATTAGATTGGTGACCTTTAAAGCCAACATGAATTCATGTATTTTTGGGAAATTCCTAACACAAAGTTTATAATAATACACATTTCCTTGTTATAGTGCATGTTATTTGGCAGTGGAACATTAAACATTAACACATTAACATTAAAACTCAAAACGGAAAATGCTGTAAATGTAATATAAGTAGCTAGTGGTCCATTATAGGGTTATAAAGATATATCGAAATAGAATCAAAATGCTATCTGAATACTCGCAATTAGCAAATCTCAAAGACTGCAACTATTTAAATAACAATTTCCTTTTCAAACAACAAAATATCTTGTCGAAATTAGACCTCTGCTACTACAACTTCTTCAGACAGGCTTTTCTCAAATGTCAGTGCTCTTGAATGTGTTTAAAAGTAAACAGGATCTCACCATAATAAACATAAATGGCAAATCTAATCGCAATTGAAATGCTTGTTCATTGTTCATTCCGTGCTGATGCTTCACTATGGACTCTTTGAAATGTGGTAAACACATTTCCAACTCCCCTATAAGACAAATAACAGCTTACTACAGTACACTATAGCATTACTTCAACACTTAGTATTTTCATCACAAAGACAATCCGTTCGGCCACGAGACTCTGTGGGAGCTCAGTGTTTTATAGAGTCAGACAGAGTCCATTTCAGCAGCGAGTCTTCACACGGCTCAATTACAGACACAGACACAGGGTCAAATAACAGCAGGCCATACCCTGGAACACAGGGACTGATCTGACAGACTAGATCAAATATGTGAGGAAAACTGGACACAGAAAATGCTTTAATAAAATGTAGAACTTTTTACAGCAACTCAACAGAAGAAATGTGGGTTTGCAGGCACCTTTTTCAATAGACGGCAATATAAGAATAAGAGTAAAGTGACTAAACAAGGTTTTAGCAAATGCACTGGTAACACTTTATGATAACTGCACCTTAATTAACCTTAATAAGACATGAACAAAGATTAATGGCCATATAGTTTATTCAAAATGCAATAACTACTTAATACCATAAACCTTCCTAACTCTAACCAATTAACTCTCTTCATGCTTTATAAATAAATATAAATAGTGTAGTTATTATAAAGTGACTAAACCTACCCAAACTTCAGTGGCCGAGAAAAGAGAAAAAGTTAGTATGCCGGCTTAAATAGGAAAATGAAAATAAAAATAATAAAAAGAAGCCTTTGTTGTTATTTTTTAGGTTAAGTTTCTAAGGTTCCTTCACATTATACACATTAGATAGAAGAGTAAGTGTGAAGTGGGGGTGAGGAGTGGAGAGAGACATTCAGCTCATTGTCAGTCAGGAATACATTTTACTACATTGAGACTGGCCCTGTCTGCCACAACCAAACTCTTAGAGAGGGATCTGACCCCCAAACGACCCTCACATGACTTGCCTCCATCCACAGGTCCCTAAAAGTAAACAAACACTAGCCACGCTAAAAGAACACCAAAGTCCACCGTTTCCTGACCTCTGTTTTCAGTGTAACATTTCAAAAGTTTACATTGTTTTACACTAAAGACAAGCCCAAACCCTTTTCCTAACCTTAACCATTACAGATTTGTACCTAATCTTAACCAGACACAGGGCCTACGGCAACACACTCATGGACAAACTACATAATATGTCTATATTATTTGTATTTACTAGAGCCGGGCCACGATGAATTTCTAAAATCAAGATTAACCGCATACTTAAATTGCAATTAATCGAGAGTTGAATGCTTTGGCTCTTAGCTCTTTATTTTACCATTTAGGCCTAAATAAGACACAGGAATATATGTATTCTACTGCTCCTTTCTGCTCACTATGAGCCTAATAGAGGGCTGGTAGAGTCCTGGCTTAGTCTTACTTGAGTCCTGATTCAGGTCTCGTTTAGTCCTTGTTCTGGTGCATTCCTGGTTCGAATCAGCTCTCTGCTTACTAACCATGAATATCAAAGTAAACATGATAGACACGAGCGGTAAACTCTGCGCATTGCCACTGACAGATCGCTAATCCTCTGCACGCATATTTAATCATGTATTTAGTGTCACTCTTCCCTCTGAAGACTTTAGCGGGACGTTTCTCTGTGATCTTTGACTATTTTTTGAACTCATCTCTCTTTTCGTCATGTCCAGTGCACAGACTCCACCCCCCTGTGTGTGTATGTGCTGGGTGGCCTCACAGACCGGAGCGGGGCTCTTTGATCCATGTTTTGACCTGCGTTAACGTGTACAATAATGAACTGTAATTGTAGGCTAAATGTTGACAGTTAAATATGTGTTTTGTTTGTGACAACATGTTTTAAACTGCTAATTTACCTATGCATGTAAAGTGGAGCAGGAACAACACAAAGTTAACTTCAAATTAGGAAACTTTTAGAAATGTATTGGGAATTAAATGTACAATCTTTGAAGTGCTAATAAGCGTAAACAATTGAAATGAGCTTTATCACCTTTAATAGAATTTAATAGAGAACTAAGGCAACGACTGATAAAAAGTGTAATTAAACTGCATATAAAGAGTAAACTAATGAAAAAGTAGGGACATGTCAGTGGAGGTGCATTCTGGTGGAGCTCTGTGGGGTAGGGTCCTCTGGGTGGAGGTCTGCAGCTAGATTCTCTTTAACCCTTAGGCCATTGTGGAGTTCATGTACCACTAGTTGAACCCACACCCCACTCTGAAAAGCACCACTTTAATTAACACATTCAGAGATATATGAGAGAGCTAAGACTGGAGGGCAGGACTCACTTTGAGCATGTGATATCCCACGATGCACTTGGACTTGATGAGGACCTGGTGGATCATGGCGTATCCATGGTAACAGTTCATCTCGTGGATGCGGTGCTGGTTGTTTTTGGACAGAGACAGGAGCACCCTCAGGGCCAGAGCCTGGGTTTGCTCACAGTCACTCAGCTCCACCGTCTGGACATCGCCAAAGGAGGGAAGACCATTAGGACAGAGGAAGACAAGTAATACTTAAAAAAGACAAACACCACCCTGTCAAAACTGATTATTCATGGGTTTCAGTTTCCTGGTATATAAAACAATATACTTTTTTCCCATTCAAATTAAATTATATTTTGTTTTAAATTATTAATCGCTATGGCAATGCTCCCAATTTCTCATCATTCTGAAACCCAAGGATTTGCTAATTCTTTCACTTCGGTAGAGAGGTGTTTTTAAGCAAATTTTCTGCAAAAACGATTATTTACATTATAGTCATTAGCACATTAGCATTTTTTCAATAATCCACAACATTTACAAGAGATAAACTGCATATATTCAGACTCATCCTACCTACCATTTAAATACAAGAAAGATTAGCACTTTTGTGATATTTATATGTGCAATTGTGAGTAAATCTGTTAAATTGATAATAAAAATAGAAACAATTTTGTTACGGCAGACCTACTTCAATAGCTGTGGAAAGGTGGAGCTAAGAAATTCTCATCAATACTGTAATTCCTGGCATAAAACAACACACTCCCTAAAAGGAGAAGACTAAATAAGTTATAGTGACTGATCGTACCTGTGCAAAGAGGTACACAAACGTCCCTGTCCCTCCGATCTTGTGCAGGACGCTCTGTAGGCCCTGCGTCTGTGTGGGGAGCAGGGAGCGGAGCGCGTGGTGCTCCATGGACACGCTCTGCACCTCTTTGGAGCTGAACGGTCTCTGCGTTACCACGGTTTTGGCCTGGCCCTTCAGTCTGATTACTGGCTCGTAGATGGTGTAGACTCTGGGGCTGCTGGGGGCATAAACAACTGCAAGGCTCTCCTGGAATGGAAAGAAAACATACAAATGAATATGTTAGTGTACATGGTGTGGGAGTTTATAAGTTTTTCTTTTTGCCTCTCCAGTTCAAGTTAATGGCAATATAATAAAATGGCTGGGAGACATGGACACATGGTAAACATTTAAAAGTAGGTGTAATTATGTATATATGGATGTATAATGTGTGTGCACAATGTATATGTTTGTATGTGTATGCGGACAATTACATGCCAAGTTTGTTTTTTTTCACTTCTGTATAATGTTAATAAAGTTTACTTGCATTCCT
>KN475507.1:61133-105871 GCA_000787095.1 Periophthalmodon schlosseri | reverse complement strand
TCCTGCCCCCAACAAATCTTTAAAATATTGTAAACTAAAAGTCATATTTTCTGTCAATCTATCAAATCTATCAATCAAAACCTGAAATTTGAAGGTCAAGGTTTAGACTAGGTTTTAAATCAAAATTGTAATGGAGATTCAGTCATGCCTAATCGTCAATGATCAGCTTGTTTTTTGTTTTTTTTTAACCAAGAGGTCTACAGTAAATCCTCTGTCAGTAAAAGCATGTGGTTTGGAGGAGAGTTCAGACTTTGGAGGAAGAAATTTGGCTATTTCTTTTGGGTTAAATTGTAATAATGAAAAGTCTGTCTTGGTTCAGAAAATTAATACTGAAAGCAAAAATTGTGATTCATTATTTTAGCACATTGACCAGTCCTGGTTCAGCCGTGCTAAATAGTAGAACCCAATTATTTCTAAACCTGTTTTTAATTTATGAACTTGAAATTAAATCACCAAGTTAATAGTGGGTTTGCGCATTAATAAAAATCATTATTAATTCATAGGTGGTGGGTAAATTGCCTCTCACAAAGACACAACACTGCAGAATTAGCAGTCAAAATAGAAAGTTCTTTCTCCCTGATCACCTCCTCCACTTCCTCGGCCCACCCACCATCAAACGTGTCATTAGTTTTTAATGTGAAAATAATATCCATCTGATTGAAATAGCAGCAGCTAAACTGTAATAGCTTTTTCTAAAGTGGAACAATAACTTTGGCGGCAGTGTGGGCTGTCATTATTGAGAGCAACTAATTGGAAGAAAACATTGGTCAAACACTGTGAAATAAGACTGTAATTGAGAAAGAGATTTTGATGTCGTAGCAATGCATTTAATTAACAAACACCAAGCCTAAAGACAAAATCAGATTACCATAAATACAAAATAAAAACTTACCACCAAAGCTGTGGTGTCCACATCTTTGTTTTTGGTCAGAAGGTCTCGGACATAGTCACATTTGAGCCCCTCCAGGGTGACGAACTTTGAAAATGACACACTGGGCTTGCCGTACTTGCAGGGCATTATAGAAGTGAGGTCAGGGCCACTGGCGTAAAGGTAGAAGGCCTCCTCTGAACCTATTCTTGATCCTGAAAATCGACAATAATGCATCAATACAACAATAATAAGAAGAAAAAGGAATGGAGCATGAGATCTGACCACCTGTCAACAATTAACCTTTATGCTGTATGGAAAAGAAATGATACAGTTTATACATTACAAACAATTATACAGTACAATCAGATATTATGGTTCATGATTACTGAAAAACAGCTTGTTGGAATAAAATGTAACAATGATATCAACTCGCTAGTTAACAGTTAACAAACATCCATTGGATAAAGTGATCAAATAATTGATAAATATAGTCTATAATTTTGAATTATGAAGAACATTTCCCAGCTAACAATTAAACCTGCTTGGTTCCTTCTCTCAATGGTGGACCATGAAACAATTGTCTGGGATAGTCACTGGCAGTTGCTTCCTTATGGTTCTCATCGAACAAAATAAATCAGTAATATCATTCAGTCTCATTTTTTTTACCAAAAAGTCGCAGTTATTATATGAAAGTTTTCCTGAACTTCAAGAAATAAAACTCAGGTACAGGCCCTTTTTCGCTTGGTTTCAGGGTTATTCAAGTTCTCTCTGAAAGATGCAGGGATATTTGAGGTCTTCTGTGTCTGCAGCGTAATTCAACTGAACGTTAGATTGGTTTGACACCAAACTTGAGGGAGCATAGATTTGCTGTGAGGAGGGATCCTGCTTTCAAAAAGAAACTTGTAGCCTGGAGGATCTGATCCAGTGGTGTAGGATCACAATTAATGTTTGCAACCAAAATACTGCTTCAAATAAATTAACTCTAAAGGGCAAAATTCACTGGTCACACCCCCAAACCGGCTGAGATTTTTGTTATTTTATTCGATTGTTAGTAGTCATAATTTTGCACATTATCATAGTACCATAAGACAACAATATGTTTATAGAAGAAATCTAAATATTCAGGCAGCAGATATCAAAGAGTTATATTAAAATATTTAAAATAAATAATAGCAATTTCTTTAATCATCATCATCAATACTGTATTGCCGACTCATGGCAAATATTATGATGTAGTCTTAGTTTTAGAATTAGGTCTGAAGCTCTAGCAGAATTACTATTCAGGAAAAGGGCCAGTCCTGCTCTATTGATTCTCTTCTCTAAATATTTGTCAATACTAGTTTCAATTCTAGTGTTAGTATTGATTAGAATCTGAGTATCAATTTTTTAACAACCCCTTCATCGAATACCAAAGGGAAAACACAACCTTATATTTCTTGTTGCTTTCAAAACAAAATTCCTCATGCATAAATATTTGACCATAATGAGTCCCTATGGCAACAGCGAGTCTAAAACTGTCAGCTGCTCTCTTAAGCTGAGAAGCCTTAAGCCACTCACAGTCCATTAGAGACAACAAGAGAAGTATTGAGCCAGCCTCACAAAGAATGCAGAGAATCCACAGCGTGCCCTACATCACTCCAGTCGCAGCCATTTACCACAAGATAAACCATCAAAACACCATGACACCACAGACTGGGGAGAATGGAGTCTAGCATTGGAAAAAACATGAGACCACTTAAAATCAGTTTCAGACTTTTTCAGATTTGTATGCAACTCTTTCATAATTATACTTGTGCTCTTAAGAGGGTAAGGAAATTGGTAAAATCCTCTAGCTAAGGTCGTCCTGACTTAAGATCTGAAAATGGGCTTCTGACAGGTTGCCCCAGCAGCATTGAAGGATGGGTCAACACAGAGGACAAATATCCCTATGAAGACAATATTGTGTATCTTAACTTAATCCTAAAACCATATCTGAAAATTTAGAGAACTAAATAAATAATAGATGATACATTGGTATGCATTCATTTTTTATTCAAGACATGTCCCCCAAAGTTTGGACTGAATGGCAAAACAAACAATTATAGAGCTACATTAGTGTTATATTAGGGCTGCCTGATTACGGAGAAAAAAAATAACACCAATTATTTTATTCATCATTTAAAGTGCATTTGACAGATTAATAGTTACTTGGTTTGGTGGGACAGTATACCAGAGGTAAATCATAATTTGTCATAATTTTATATCATTTAAGTGGCAGTTAATGAAGAAATTTTCAAAACAAAAAGTTGGAAAATGGAATACCTCTACCTGTTGTCAACTGACATCAATTCCATCCAAAATACAAAAGCAATTTACAAACAAGGAGGCATTTTTCTGACAGTTTAAACATAAACAAATAAATGACAACACCTTTTGTTTTGTCATGTTGACATCAATGTTAACATTGTGGTTGCTATGTAACATACCTCTTTGTCATATCTGGTGCCCGTGTCCAACCAGGAAGTTAAATTATAAATATAACTATATTATAAACCAAAATTACAAAACTAGGAAAAGAAAGAGAAATTAGTAGTCTAACCTGTTATATGCATTTTAAAGCAAGGTTATTAAAATTACTATTTGCACAGAAAGGACAGTCCAGAGAACCGACAGGTGAAATGAAAGTAGGAGGAGCATGAAGCTTCAAAAAGGCTGTTATGAATGTATTGTACAAGTAACAACTACCGGTAATAAAATCCACTTGTTTCATTAAGTGGACTCTGAGCTCACTGAGTGTTAATAGAAATACTCTTGCCATGTTTGTGGATCTTAAGGCTTTTCATAACTTTGCAATATCCTTCAAACAGTTTTTAATCTGATGTCTAGTGCAGCGTTTCTCTAACTGTGGTATGTGTCCTCTACAATTGCTTAATTTACAGTAAACTATCTACTCTTTGGTCCTCCTTTGGGTAGTGTCTTGGTTATAGGTGTTGTAACAATGATGTAGTCCAATTTGACACCACTTTAGGCCTGAAATAGTCCTGTTTTAGACGAGGTTTAGATCCGGTGGTACCTGGAAAGCCTTAGGTGGTACTTTGTGTGAAAAGTTTGAGAACCACTGGCCTAGTGCATACCCTCTAGAACATACTTTTCTGTGCCTACATTCAAAAATCTGTATTTGTGGGATGGAATGCATATAAGACAGAATGTGTAACTAATGCATCAGTAGGGGATGGCGGGGACGTCAAACTGATCTGATTATACAAGGAAATACACGCTACACTCAAGTAATGTTATGTAATTTATGGTGTTTTTTTAATATAGAAAGTGGCAGGAAACTTACCATTAAATAGCAGCACAGTGCCCATGTTCCATCGTGGGCTTTGCTTCATCTGCTCCTCTGACAACGGGAGGCAGTGTCCCAGCATGCACAGGGTTTTATTGCTGTCTGAGGATAAGCTGGACTTTCTGGGTAACGTATAGTCCAGAGAAACTTCACATTTTCTGTAGAGATAGCAGAAAAAGTTTGCTGCATATTGGATTTGTGATAAATATTTTGGTTATGAAAAAGATATGAAGTATAATATTTGATAGCTCCCCTCAGGAGTGTGAAAGTTTAACTGAATTTGAAATTGTAACTACAAACATCAATGTAAGCATGAGAGAGAGCAAGGTCTAAACAAGGAGCAACTTTTAATATAACCTGTGTTTATCAAGTCCTTACACCTTGACAAACTTGTACTGATTATTTTGGCAGTAAACTTGCTACACAGTTTAGTAACTTTGAGGGTAGCTGCCATTGGTTTAGCTTGACATCAGTTGCTTCACTCTCCATTGCAGATGCAGTCCTCCACCCACAAGTGCAATTTTATACCAAGTAAAGCCTGGATATGTAGACCTGTCACAATAATTACTCTATGACTTCAATAAAGTGAGTGATGAACAATACTGTCTGGGGGTAAATATGCATCATCTGTGCTTTTTATTTACAATAGTTTGGATTTTTTGTATTGCCTTTGGGTACGTAACTTTTCTGGGGACCACTCTGTCATCAGCTTGTCTCTATGGAGATGTTATTGTATTGACTACAATGTTCCACAGTAAGGCATTTAACCCATCTCCATGGAGACAACTAACTAATGGTAGCTTATGTCAGTTTAATGGCAGCAACTGAACCTGCCTCATAGTTCAGGCTCATAGTTATATTAGCATACAACACAAAAAATGTGTTATCAGGATTTGGATTTATTTTTTTTTCAGACATACATGAATAAGTTATACTATATCAACTACAAAGGACAAGAAGTCCAAAATAGTTTATAACAGTGTATCATGCATATTGTAGGACCTTGAGATGTTACCTGATTCCACACACCCACACCACCACAGAGCCATGGATGTTCTTCTTGCCCTCCGGCTGCTGGCTGTAGGTCAGTCCAATGTGCTGCCACTGTCCCGGCCGGAGCAGCCCCTCTCCGGACTCCGCTTGTGCCAAGAGTCCCGCCTTTATCTCATCATTTGGGTCAATACACATCCTAGAGAAACAGTACTCAATCTTATGATAAAATATGCATTTCTGAACAGTGGTTACTTGCTGAAGGATACTCACCTGAATGTCATAGAGCCTGTGGAGAGGTCTGCCCACACTTGAAGCATCAGTGCCTTGGAGCCCATGGACAGAATATGAATGAGGGACTCTTCGCTGGATGGCGTCCCAGGATGAGTGGCACCGTGGTGGGACTCGGCGGTGGAGAGGTGTCTGTCTTCTAGAAAAACAGTGATAGCTGAATTTCAAAAACCAGTTCATGTTTATGGAAGACACAGCAAGCACCTACATAAATTGATATATCCTCACCTGTGTTTCTATACCAAAAGAAACTTTTCTTTCTCCATAGAGTCATATATAAAAGTGCACTATGTGACTATGTGAGAGTTTGCCACCTGTTTGTCCTATTGCTTAGGATGATATGTTCCACAGTATGTCATTAATCTTTTGAATAACATGTGTTGTTATTGCTCAAAGATATCTATTTCATGTAAGACTGCATGTTTTTCAAAATCTGACCTGTAACTTGGTAAAGTGGTGTCACTTGCTTGTCTCCATGGAGATAGAGAAATGTAATGCCACACTGTGGACCATTTTAGGTAAAGCAATAACCTGTCCATGGAGACGAGCTGGTGGCTGAACCTCCACCACAAAGTTATGTAGTGGACACTACTAGGTACAGGTATTATCATGATCTTTCTTTGTTGGCTTTTATCAAAATAAAAAATACACACAATAGTTGACTCATATTATGTAATTTTTTATATGAAATATACATTACTATAACAACGAAAGAAGAAAAAAAGTATCATGTGAAAATAATTGGAACTATCAAGCAAAAACAAAATTAAAGAATTGTAAGTGTTTGCAAATTCAGTCGTAAATGCTTCATCTATTGATTTACAAACCCAGTACATTTTTTAATCTCACCTGTGTCTTTCTCATTCTCTTTGTCTTCCGATTCAACTACTCGCACCCACATCGAGGCGCTGAACCCAGACGCCATGTGAGGCCAGCAGTTCTGCCCCACGAGCGGCAAGTGCAATGGGGCGGCATGCCATGGAGAGGTGCGAACGGTGGTGGTCCGAAAGTCCCCCTCCTCTCGTCGCCCCGGAGACAGTTTACCCTTCCACAGCAAACCCACGCTTTTGCCCCCAGCCGAGCCATTCTGTCTGACGCCCGGGGAAATCCCTCCAGGAGTCACTGCCCCGAGGATTATGGGAAATGTCAGGAAGTGCAGAGGGTCCACATCGATGTTGGCCTCTACAATCTGCTGAATGCCTTTTAGCAAAATTTCCTGTAGGGAACAATAAAAGGGAGATATGAGGGAGGTTGCTGTTGCCATAAAACAACATAATAAAATGAAGGATACATTTGAGTATAAAAGTATATTATGTAGGGAGTTAAAAACAAAAAGTGAAAACAAAAAGTATTGCAAACTCTTTTCTACAGCTACAGACAAATGGATGGAAACTTAGGTCAATGCACATATCACTGCACATGCAAAGGTGACCGGAAAAAAAAGGCTGTCTATCTCTTATCCATCTCCATGGAGACAAGTAGGTGACACCTCCAGACTAAGTTACATCTCAGATCTGTAAAGAGGTGACCCCATCTCCAGTAAGAATGAATGTTTTTCAAGGTAATTGAATATATGCACGGTGAACAAGTTTAATGCCATACTGTGGCAACCCAGGCAAACACTCCCATTAGATTTTTTTTTACAGCAGTCTCTTGAAAGCTCTTGGAACAAATAAAAAAAAACAAAAAATATGCAAACAGTTTGATAAATTACATAATTTATCAAACTGTTTGGGGGTAGGAATGTAACCTCTAATGCTGCAGAAAAATTGCTTCCCAGAGATTAATTAACAAATAGACAATCATATGTTTATCAAATAAACAGAAATCAATCGTAGTGCTACCAACAAGTCAGCATTTGTGAGTGATGAGAGGTGGGGGTCACATGTCATTACTTTCACATGATCTGACACAAGTTCCTCTTTGGCCTTCAGGAGAAATATTTCCAGGAAAAATGTCATTAATGTTGCATGATAGATTTAGTTGCAGTTTCTCGCTCAACACATTCTTTCTTCACTAATTGTTTTGAGAATGAAGTCGGCACAAAGGACCATCATGTCTTAATGAGGTATGTGAATGAACAATGTAAAAAACAATACATCGTAAGCGAAGTGATAGTACACTTAAATTGGAACATTGGAAGAATCAAATTAGCTCAGCCAAGCACTTTGAAAATTGATAACATTCTTTTCATAAACGTATCATAATAATAATCACTCATTTAGCATTTCCTAAAGGGATCACAGAGATTTTGGCATTTTATTTAAGATGTTTTTTTGCGACTAACACACGCTGACATTTTATTTTTTCTTGATATCAATGGAAAACACTACTTTCTTTGCCTTTTAAGACATTTCCAGACAGATTATGTGTACTTAGCAATGTCTGTTAAGATTCAATTCTGCCTCAGCTTGGAATTAGATGTGCCTAACATGGCGTTGCCCCAGAAAAGTAGACCGATTGTTATGTGGACGTTAAAATACTGCAGGTAGTGCTAGCATAGTAGCATGTGGCCCACAGCTCCAGTTAGCATTTTCGGATATACAAATTTGGGTCATTGGACCACTTGTATTTCTCCACGTCTTCATATCTGTATTTAATAACATAGAAATCCCAAAGTCTGCATTAGTTGTTCAGCAGAGGGTGACTGAGCAGCTCTTCTCGATTAAAATAATAGTTTTGCTTTCGCCCCTTGGAGGAGTTTAAACCTTGTATTAGTGTGTGTTCTCTCATATACCGACTGTCTCTATACCATGCAGTCCTATATTCCAGTCCTCACTTGGCCTCAGTGTCAACAGAGTGAGTTAACATAGCAGTGTTTGTGGAGTGTATTTACTGTGGGTGGGGTCTTCTCCAGGAACAGTCGAATCAATAAAGCCAGTTCTTCTGCTGTGATTCTCTGGGTCACCATGGACACCAGCAGCTCCACCAGGACGGTCTGACAGTCTGGAAAAATAAAATATAACTTCATGAACAACCGAGGGTTATATAAATAGATCACATTAAAACACCACTGGGCCAGAAACAATAGACATAACTTTACTGTTGAGAGCAAAAAAGTAAACATAATTTAAAACCACTCGACTATAATTTTGACACCAGTGCCCCTATTAAGTTTGGTACAATAGCTAACTTGTGCTGGTGCATACAATATCTACACAGACATCTGAGTGTTTTTTTTTTTTTAATTAACTCATGATAGACGGTTTTAGAACTAGTCTAATCACATTAGAAAGTTAAAAAAATACTCCTTTATGGACATAATGCAAATAAAATGTAAATGGTAAAAGTAACCACAATAAGTGAACTATTTCAAACAACATAAAAAGCATATCTAAAGTAAGCAAGGAATTATAAGGGTCAATACTACATTGCATTAATTAACTTGAGTCTTATTGTCTTGAGAGAAGTGTTCAAAGTAGGTCATCCTTCATATTTATCCATCTGTGACCTGAGCACATCTTGAAGCAATATCAACAGTGTTAATAGATGCATACCTTTAAAAGATGGTTCTGTTTGACAAAGGATGTTGTGAAAGCCAGACAGGATGGTTTTAACTCCTCCCTGTGTTAAAGAAAAACAACAACATGGAGTAATTTACACAACAGCCGATAACAGAATGATTACATGACCACAATGTATTAGCTACTGTGACGCTTGTTTTCAAAAGACATCACAACATTGCAAGTCCTGCAGATATGAGGAAAGGCCAAATTACTATTATTAAAGGTGCACTATGTAACTTTTCTGGTGGAGGGTTGGCCACCTGCTTGTCTCCATGGAGATGTTATTGTTTTGACTTGAATGTTCCACTGTAGGGCATTAAACTCTATCTCCATGGAGACAAGTCAACCACCAGGCCAAGGCAGTAGAGGTCAGATCTTTGAAGAGACAGCCTGCTCATAGTAAGCAAGCATGTTTCCCAAGGGATTTAATGCTATACTGTGGAACACTCCTGGCAAAGCATTAAAATTGCCACAGAGACAAGCAAGTGGATGACCCTTGACCAGAAAAGTTACACAGTGCACCTTAAATATGCAAATGTTTGATAAATATACCACACCATAAATAATATTACTGATACTGGAATAATAACTCAGATAAAAAAAAAAAAAATCCTTTCAAAAATTACAACATCACATTCTAGAGTTAAAATTATCAATCTCAATTTTAAACTGATAAAAATACTATAGCATATTAGTAAAAGTCAGTCAAACCTGGTCGTAGAGCAGAGCAGCGTTGCGGCGGTTGGCGTGGACTGCCCCGAGCAGACTGTGAAACACATGGCTCAGGACTTCTAGATCTGGAGAGCCCGAGGCCAATAACTGTAACTCCATGGTGCAGATCTCTGGGAACAGCAAGACCCCTCTCCTACCCCCCTCCACGGCGGACCCCAACTCATGTAGTGCTGTAGACTCCACTTTCAACCCTACAAAAAACAATACAATGAAGACCACTTAAAACATAGCAACATGAATAAGATGAAAAAATGTGCTTACACCATGAAAATAAACTAAAAAGCTACGTTGATGAAAATATTTGATGATCTAAGTGCTTCTCGGGCTATGGCTACTTATTTCCATCACTGAGACAGCTCATAAAAGTGAATTAAACCAGTCCAGAGCTCAGGAGCAGAGCAGGAGGGGAGGTCCCATATGATTTACATGGAATAACAGCGGCTCGCTCTCAGCTTCATGGACCTGCTTTAATTTATCACACACACTCTGTCAATGCCGTCCACCGCTAGTAAAGAAGAGACTACTACATTACAAAGAGGAAACCTGAGCAAGACGTACTGCAAGTTAATTTAATTATTTGTTAATTTCAATCTAATTGTCTGTGTAATTTGAGCATGGATAGAGTAGAAACCATGGAACACATTAGATACAGATATTCTTCTTATATAAACTTATTGCAAATTGAAATCATTAAATTATCAATATGAACAATTTTCTATACAAATGAATGTTATTATGAATCATAACGATTAACATTACATGTAATTTGAGTCAAGTATTGTACATAATTGAATTTCAATATAAAACAATTAAATTAAACCGTAATTGTAATGATATAATTTATTCAGATACGCCATTATAATATTAGTTGTTATAAATTGATGCTAGTATATATAATGTACAAGATTATTGTTAGTGATTAGGTTAATACAACAAAAAACAAAACAACTTGATAACATAATAAAATGATTCAATTGGCCCTTAAACCAATAAAAATTTATGAATCCACAAAATCTTAAAGTGCATTTGACAGATACATATATTTTTCTAATTATTACTTGGTTTGGTGGAATAGTGCCTGAAGTAAATATTTATCATAATTTTACATCAATAAAGAGGCAATTTGTGAAGAAATTTTCAAAGCAAAAAGTTGGTAAATAGAGGAAGTAGTAGTGAGTTCTAAAATTGAATCTGAATTGAATCCATTTTATACACAGGAAAGGCGCTACTCTGACAGTTTAAACATTGATTTAACAAAATTAAAGGTGTTGTTATTTATTTTTAGTTGTCAAATCATAACTGTTGTGTAATTTAGACAAGGATTGACCCCTGTTAACATTATCGTTCCTAGGCACCATATCTGCTGCCCGTGTCCAACCAAGTTGTAAAATCATAACCTTCACCAAAATTACAAAACTAGAATAGACCAGGAAACATATTAGTAAAATCTTAAATCTACTGATGTTAACTATGTCTTAGAGAAATGAGTAGTCTGTCACAACCAGCCTATTTGAAAATTATATAGAAAATTATAGGCTACATCTATCTTACTCGTAAAACTGCTCCTCGTAAACTCCATCTCCATAAAGAAAAATCAACATTGGCTACAAGCCGCAGTTATGTTTTCTCAAAGATGAAAATAAGGCATTTTAGAATCCATGAAATTGCTATGGTAAACTTGGTTATGTAAGATTTATTCAGTCACATAGCAATAGTATAGGAGCAGCATTAGTTACAGCACAGAAGTTAAATTGTCAACATTTTTCCAGATTTTCTCAGAATTTTAGGATTAACTAACACCCAGGACGACAATTTTCCAACAAGTCTTAACCTGATGTAGACATAAAAGTCACAAGACATGGCTCATGAGTCAATACAGAGTAGCCTGCCGTTGTAAAACATCAAACAATAGCTCTATTCTGAATGAAAGGGTCTCATAAGGTCAAATGCGCACTGGAGATCAGATAGAAGTAGCTGCCTTGTCATAGTGAATATCACACAGCAACATCACAAATTGCAAAACATCTACCAGACCAGGCAATGTAAGGAACGGTTTTGCAGAAGTGTTAAACCACCAATGATACAGCAAAAGTGAACCATGCACAAAATCTAGTAATTTTCCACTGCATGCCAAAAAATGCATCAAGGCCCAAAACACCGAATGATAAATGAGGGAGTGGGAGAAGTAAACACTCTCAGTTTCCCAACAATAAATCACTGCGAGGAGCTGATGCAAAAATATGTCCTCTCCATCAATAGGCTTTAGCGTGCTGACGTTTAGTATTAGAGATGTTGGGAGAAAGGAACAAATAAGGTAAATGCTGAAAGTGGGATTTTGTAGATTTAAAGATGCACCATGTAACTCTTCTGGTGTAAGGTACATAGGCCTGTCACAAAAACAAATTCTGAAGCATGATATATTGGTACAGAGAAATACTGCGATACACGATGATATTGAAACAACTTTATGCCACTGAGACAATAACAATAAAACAGGATAATCCCAGTAAACCTTTTTATTTTAAATAGTTGCAGCTCAGGCCTTTTCATTAAAAAGGCCTGAGCTACTAACTAACCAACTTTTGACCATAAAAGTTAATTATTCAACCCTCTACAGCTCAAATGTTTTCTTATTACATAAAAATGGATAAAATCTCCCCACTATTGCAAAGAAAATGTAAATAAATATGTGATGAATACTGAGCCCCAAAATATATTGTTCCAGCTTTCATATATTGAACAAGTCGATATTGTAGTTATCGTGACAGGCCTAAGGGTACATCACATGCTTGTCACATAAAAATGTAATTGCTTGGCCTGAAATGTTTCACAGCATGGTATAAAAAAAAAAAAAAATAATAATAATTCTTCATACAGTCACTTGCTTGTCTCCATAGAGACTGCTAGGTTGTATGCCATTTCATGTAAGATTCCAGGCAAAACAACATCTCCGTGGGGAACAGAAAGCTTCGGTCCCTCCACCTAAAAACTTATAATGCACCTTTAAAATGAAAAATTATATCCAGCTAGTGACTATTTAAATATTTAAATAATCAAAGAAAACTTAAACAAGCAGTCATTTTATATGTGGGATGCTGTACACAACAATGAAAAATCTATTTGTATTCTCTCACAAATAACAACAACAACAACACAAGGAAAAGAAAAGGAGGTACAAAGCCGATGTAATCTCTCACTCATCCAGGCTTGTTCAATCGTAACAAAAGGTTTCAAGAAGTTGTCAAGTTGCCTTTGCCACAGAATTGCCTCAGAATTGAAAAAGGTTTCTGGATGAAAGCTAAAATGTTGTGACCTTTCTTTGTTACCATAAGGACACAACAGCTATACACATTAGACCTGTCAACTAATTGAACAGTAAAATAATGGTTAATCACTTAGTGCAAGTTAAAGGTGCAGTATGTAATGTTTTTGCTGCCTGTCTCCATTGATGTGCTATTGCTTTGTCTGGAATGTTCCACAGTATGGCTTTAAACGTACCCATCTTCATGGAGTGGCGAGACCACTAACAGTAAGAATGGCATTAAAGGTATTTTTGAGCATCAAAAACACTTAATTGAGTAAACGCAAGCCAAGATAAGTGTAATACCATACTGTGGAACATTTCACGCAAAGCAATATCCATTTGAATAAAAAAATAGTTTACAAAAAAGCTGGAACTTGTGAAATTACTATTGATATTACACTACAGGCTCAGCTGTGTGTAGCCTGCTTAGGTTAATAGGAGTCAAAGAGAAAGTGGGAAAGCTAGTTTGTGTGAAGCGTGTGAAGTGATGTGTTGAAAGCTTTTGGGTGATCCTAAAATTAAAGTGTGTGAAAGAAACAGAAAACTCAAATAACAAAGGCAGAAAATAGTTGAAGAAAGAATTGTCAAAGCTGTGCACTTAACATGAAAAAATAATGTGCATAGTTACTGGAATGTTCCACAATATTGTATTAAGCTTATCTATCGCCATGGACACAAGCAGGTGACTCCACCAGGCCAAGTTACAGGTAAGATCTGTGGATAGGCAAGCTTACATGCATGCTTACTCACAGTAAGCATGCACATTCTTCAAGATATTTTGAGTAATAACACCTATAATTATAACTGATAACTGACCTACACCTGAACACAATTGAATAAATGCAGTATAGATAGTTTAGAGCCGTACTGTGGAACATTTCAGGTAAAGCAATAACATCTCAATGGAAAGAAACAGCCAGAAAAGTTACATAGTGCAACCTTAAAGAAATATTTGCAATTTTTGTCAAAAATGCAGCATTTGGCGAAGTAAAAAGCTTGGACTGAAAATGAATTAAAAATAAAATAATATATATTTAAACAATAAGAAAAAGAAAGAATTTCAGAAAACGGCATCTTCGTTAAAATGACAATAGTTAAACACTGACTTTACCATGTTCAGCTCAGAGGTCGGAGAGAGGGTGGAGATGTAAGTTAGTGTGCATTGTAGCGTGTTTAAATCCTGTGGAGTGGACCTACCCTCTTCCTGACGGGACATGTCCTCTGGGTTGCTCTCGCTGTCTGCGTCGTAGCCCTCCTCCTCCCCAGGGGGCTTCACGCCACAGCTCTGCACCTCATCTACCTCTTCAGACAGATCCCCCGCTGGGACCACCCCCTCCACCAGGACCTGCAACTTCTGACAACACAAAACAAAAACTCAAAAACAGGAAACTCGATATCAAAACGGTGTCGCAATGTCTACTCACCCATATCTTGGCTGAACAAAATGATAAAAATGAAAAAGTTTGGCAAAAATGTGTGTGACAAGCAGAGGTCTGACCACTAATGCAGCGAATCAATTGCCGACTAAATGTTTTCAAGTAAGAGGGGAAAAAGTACAAGATTTTGGTCATAAGACGATTCTCAGCTGACTCACACTCACACAAGCAGTTCCTTGATGTGTGGAAGCAAAGCCAGTCATAGCAAACAACTACATACTCAAAGTAAATGTGAAAAAAATATTATAAGTACTACAATATACACCCTTTTCAAACAAGAATAGGCTATTTTAACACTGACAGAATAGCAAGAAGTGCAAAATAAAGTGAATACCACACTATACAGGGCTCATTGAGGCAAACATAAGCTGTTAGGAAATAGGTAAATCTATTATATAAAAGCTAAATCCTCTAATGTAAGAACAGGATTAGGGAGACAGGCATTTTAAGACTTGAATGGAAAACATAAGGAGGAGACAGGAGGAGACGTCACCAGTTAATTAACTGGAAATTGAGTGAATACAGCCAATACAACAAGATAATGTATGGAAATAACTTATTGACCTTCTGTAGCCACCAAAGCAGTGTCAATAATATCCTAATTAGTCTGTCTACAGGGATTGTTTACAAAATGGGAGTTGCAGTGAGTTTGAGGCATTTTTGAAATTATTATTTAAGTTTAGAACGGCAAAACAGATATTAATTAAAAGATATACAGCACCTCACAAGTTGTAGTAATAAACACAACTTTCGGTCTAGAATAAACGTAGGTGCTAAAGTCAGTTTTAAGCACATCTATATATAGGATGGAATATTACAGCTCTATAAATCTTTTGCTAAATGACATTTTCCTTGTAATTGTCCATTGGGTTGTCTTAATCAATTGGAAAACTGACTACGGTAATTAAGCTGGTGGTTGAGGGTTGTCAAAAAATTGTATTTAGATGCCAACTCAATACTCATTTGAACAAGTGTAAATTTGAAACGGTCAAATATATATAGTTTTAGAATGTTCCATTTCAGAACATGGTAATATAAAAAATTGGTACATTCTATTGTCTTAAAAATGGTTTTAATTATTATTGTGGTATCGAAATGGCTTTTGAGTATCAAGTCTCTTTAATATCAAAATTGAGTTTAATTTTAGTATTATGACAACACTATCATATTTTATAAGGCTAAAATGTTGTTTTATTTCTCTAAAATTGGTGTTAAAACCATGTTAGACCAATAATAGAAAGAAACATGATTTTGAAATAGTTTTGTTTTGGTACAAGTAGGTCACAGTAACAAGGACAATAATAGAATAGACTAGCACAGGTCCAGTGGTCTTCTACACCTACAAAAAAACAGTACAGTTCTGTTCTTCTCATTGTAGTGGTCATGACTCATTAATCGATACAAACCCACAAAGCAAAGCATCTGCTTGAACTGTGTGTGCATGTAGGAGGTGTGCAGTCCCTGGCAGCCCTAAAGAAAGCCTGTCATTATTTACCTCTGCTGCTGTTCTGTACATCAGACAGATAATGGCTCCATAGCAACGCATTGTGAGGGCCGCCAAGTACGCACAACTGATTCAATGGAAAAGGCTTTCATTTCTTTGTGTTGGTTGTGTCTCGATAAACAGCACTTCTCATTATATTTTGTCAAGCAATAGATACAAAGAGAAGACTTAACACTGGCTACGTCAATGTAATCAATAGACAAAGGCAGTGAATCTGAATGGACAGGGGAGGATGGAGAGTCTCGGAGGGACATACAGCGAGGTGTCATTTTGTTACTAGACAGAGCTTCATACATGAATAAAGCCAAAGACAGGTGAAAAACAGAGAAAATATTGATTTAAATATTGATTGGTTATTGGTTTTACAATAAATAACTCTGGTAAATAGGTTACAGTCTAATGTAACATTTGTGCCAATCCCAAACCAGGATAAATTGTTCAATTATAGCAAAACAAAACAAAAAACAAAAAACTCTCCAAGGCTAATATGAAATGAGATGTTCTGCACTTTAGGGGGCAGTGGCGACCTAAAAAGATAAGACCAAAGGAAAGACTTTAACAAATCTCTCCGATCTTTTAAAAACAGAAAAGATATAACAACTTCCTGTTATATGCAACATTATGCAACATTTTGATGACTTTTTCCCATTCAAAAGATATATCATTAGATTTTAAATTGTTAATCGCTATGGCAACAGTCCTGATTTTTCATCATTCTGACCTGGTCGGATCCATGGATAGGAATAAAAAGCAAAAAAATATATTTTATAAGATAACAATGTGATAAGATGAATATAGGAGAAATACGGGCCTTACCTTCTCTGGTTTCTCCTCGGGTGGATCTGGGGAGGGGGACACCTCGGCTAAAGCGACCCTCAGGAGGGAGTTGAACAGTGGGATGGCTAGGTCAGAGTTCACCACTCCAGAACGAGCCAACTGGTCTCTCACCTCAGACAGAGTCTCTTCAACAGACTGTAGCTGGAAACAAAGATGAAGAAATACATTATTTATACTTTAATCAAAGATATCAATTTTGTACTTTTATCCTCATTTATAAATGACAAGGTGTATGTATTTAGCCAATTGAGATTACACAGGTTGCAATATCCTAATGAGTGAGTAAAAGGTTACAAGATACTCAATTCTATAATGATGACTATGATAAATATTCCCAGACTAAATGGGTGTACAGTATTTTTTTATGCAGTGCCTGTACAATTATATATATTAAGGCAAAATATAATAAGTTTTATGGCTTGACTTTTGTTCTCTTGCTTTCAACACCACTTTAGTTGTGCACTCCTCTGTGGCTTTTAACTATTTTTATTTTATTGGTTTTATTTATATACCGGCATTTTTATGGCTTTAGCTTTGTTTGATATTGCTGGTTTTATTATTTTAGGACCAGTAAGACTTATTTATGTTTAATTGTTCTCTGTTTCTGTACAGCACTTTGGCTTGTTTATAAAATGCACTTTATAAATAAAGTGGATTTGGATTTGGACCTACCTGAAAAGACAGCTCAGGCTCCACTCTCTGCAGGGCCGTATTAGCGCTGTGCAGACAAATAGCTAACAGTGCCTCGAGGAGACGTATGCTCTGAAGTTGCCACTCTTCCTCCAGTTTTTTGGCCGGGTCTTTGGCCTTCCCCTCGGAGTGTGCTGGGCTGTGAGTGTCTGCCTCCTCCTGCCCCACCACAGGGTTAGGAGCAGTGGACTCCGGACTACATTTACTCTTCCCGTCACGTTTCTTTTTGGCTTTTCCATCTTTGGTCTTGCAGGAGAGCTTTTGGATAACCATAGCCATGAGGCGTAGGCAAATGTCTAGCCCTCCTAATCGGAAAAACTGTCTTTGGAACAAGGGGCTAGCTAAGTAGATCCATCTGCATACGGACCAAACATCGGCAGCCCTGCGCACCTGCTCCTTGGAAGGTAGAGCCACGCTATCTGGGGACAGGTAAGGGAGTCTGCCCCCTAAAGGTTCACTGGCAGTACTATCATATCCAGAAGTGTCCTCCGAATCATTAGCCGAGTCTCTATCTGAATCAGCCTCCTTGCTTACACATAGGAAGGCTAAACATAGGAACAGGTTGATAACATGCAAGTGTGTCTCTGCGCGGCTGCGTCCTGGGCCACGCCCTTGTCCGCTCCTGTTTTTATGACTGGGGTAAGCTTCTTTTAAACCCTCGTAAAATTTACTAAGACTTTGTGGACCCTCGACAGCCCCTCGGGAACCTAGTTCTTCGGCCAAAGCGAAAACGGCCTCTCTCTCCTCTGCATCGGCGTTCTCCAGCTCCTGAAGCACCCCCTCGGCCTGCTTATGCCCAATGCCGATGATTAGAGTCTCAAATACTTTAAGAGCCAAAGACCGGGTCTGATCCAAGTACACTAGCTCAGTCACCTGGTTCAGGCCATTACAGCTGACAAAGAGGTCCCGAATCACCCTGTTAAAAATAATGATGAATTAATTTATACAGCACTTTTTAAGACATTATAAAATGGAAAAAATATGACTGAAACATTAAACAAGGGTAAAACCAAGATAAATGTATAAATGTGTTACTGTGCAGTATTTGGGTTCTGTATTTGTGGTCTTGAACAGATGGTGCTACGATAAAAATACAAAAGCTGAATTATAATACAATAATATTTTTTTCTCCTTTTATGGTAAGCAAAAGTTTGAGAAGACGATAGGAAACGGCTTTTTAATTTAAAAAGGACAAATGTATTAATACTAAAATCATTTTTAAAAAATTCAATAACTGATAAACTACACATTATAAAGTGTCTTGCTGTCATATCACATGTTCTTTATGCATTTAACAAGAACTACGTTTGAAGGGCTTAGGTACATCACAGTTCAAATAAGTATTAAACATCAGATAACCACAAGAGGCAAATATTGACTTTTCCTCTCTCGAAAGACTTAAGACGGCCAAGAAAACACTGAACCACTGAATTTAGATCAGGAAACCACAGCTGACAGATTGTCTCAAGACATCCCTCATTTTTCTTAAGTTGGATTTCCATTTGGTCTCACAGGTCACTAGGGCATAAAGGTACTGGACTTTCTCATGCACAATTTTATAGCAATATATTGTAAAGCATCCATAGGAATTAATTAACTAACTAACTAACGAACATAACTGTTCCAATGTGATATGTCTAAGACCTGTAACTATTGAGACTTACATAATCAGTTCAGGGCCCCCTATCACTGTACACGACTGTGATCAATTATTGACTGGCATTAATTAGCAATGAGCTGCAGAGATGTCTCTAATGACACCGACACTGTCCAAGGTGGATTTACTGTAAGTGGATATCAAGAGTACACAGAGAGCAGTTTTAATGAGCTTGGGTTATGCAAGAGGACTGGCTCAGGATTGGATTTTCATTAAATTTTTTATTGAATTGAAATGGTCAGTCTCTCACAGCTGTCTTATACTAACCTTCAGACAAAATGACGGGAGTTGTTCTCGGTTTGTCATTTAAATGTCACTTGTCTTAATGACAGACATTGTGCCTGTATATGAATATGCTGTCAGATATCTCACCTGGACTTGAGCAGGGTGGGCAGAGTCTGCAGATACACTAGCAGCACCTCGATGGGCAGGCAGTGGGTGTGGTAGGTGCAGACCTGGGTGCAGACCGTGGACACGCCCAGTTGCTGTGCATGGTGGGCAAGCTCCACCCCCCTCTGCAGGACTGGGTTAAAGATGTGAGTGTACAGCTGCCACTGCACGATGGCGTTGCCACGAAGCGTCAGGTGACACACGTGGCCTGCCACCTGCTGACTGAGGGTCCAGTCCTCCCCAAACACCAGCTCCTGATAGGCCTGCAGTGCGTCCCACTTCCATAGCATGTCCTCAGTGCCTCCTCCACTAGGCAGGATTCCCTGAGAGCGGTAACACAACCCACTGGACACTGTGTGCTCCCCCTGCTGGAGGGTCTCCTCTAGCCCGGGCAGCTGGCTGCTGTCTAGAGTGCAGATGTTACAGGAGGCCAATTTTGCCTTCTCCGAGGGCTGCCCCCCTCCCAGCTGGTCCAAGATCAGCCGCCCCAGAACACTCAGGACATGAGACTGGTAACTGCGCAGACCTGGGGCTTTGAAGGCGTGGAGCAGAGGTCCAACGACAGACCGGGGGTCCATACAGCAGCAAATGCCCACCGCCTGGACCCCGGCCAGTACCTGCAGAACGGCCGGCCCGCTCGGGGAGAGCCGCTGTAGCAGTCGCAAACACTGATGAGCACAGGCAGCTAAACAGCAGCAGCGCTCTGGGTACCTCCCTGTGTCCCCGTCCCCCTCTTTTCCATCCCCGTCTTCCTCAAAGGGGTTACGTCTGGCCCCCTGCTTAAAGGCAGAGACAGGCAGACCGGACAAGTCTCTGTGGTGATGCAGGAAATGTGAGTACTCGCAGCGACGATGGCGTCTACGGGCACAGACTGACTGATGCAGCTGTTCGGACTTGGCCTTCTTGACAGCACTAATGATCTTAAACACACCAGCGATGAGCCCACGCAGCCGCTCCGCTGCCTCTCCTCCGATCTCAGAGTCCCGGGCCCGGCACAGGCCCTCCAGACGCAGCACTGTGGCTTCAAACAGCTCCAGGCCGCGGTGTTGCACAAATTCGTGGATGAGCTCCAAAGCCTGGCTGAAGAAGAAGGGGTTTGGAGTGGAGGCCTGCAGGCAGCCTAGGAGCACCTGCAGGACCCCCTCCAACAGCTCAGGCAGGAGCAGTGCCCTGTGGCGATACCGCGAGAAGGAGAAGTCGTCCTGGACTTCCTGCAGGGTCTTCTTAGGACGAGGGGCGAAGGGGTTGGTCTGTCGGTCTAAACAGCTCCTGATTTTGAGCGTAGCACGCAGTAGGTCAGTGAGGCTGCGCCGTAGACTGTCAGGGAGGGTCTCGCTCTGACTCACGTCCACAGACATCAGGTGCAGGATGGTGCGCAGGAGCATCCTCTGCACCAGAGCTATGGGCTCCTCTGTCCAGCCCCCCCCCCCCTCCTCTGCCCCCGCCCCCACTGGCCCGCCCCCTGCCAGCTCCTCTGCCCCCGCCCCCACCATGCCCCCCCCACAGCACTCCCCAAACTCTGTCAGGATCTCCGTCAGAGTGGGCACTACACTGATCGCCAGGCCGGGGTTGTGGTTGATGCTCATGTCAAACTTACACACCTTCTCCAGGAGGGACAGCAGCACGTGGCATAGGTCAAAGGGAGAGTTCTCCATTCGGTTGAAAATGGAGATGGCTGCTGGGTCTGTGAGAGTTTCTGTGTCTGTCTGGGACGCAGTAGTCCGGGGATGGTGGTAGGGGGCACTCATGTTGTCGGTGATGGTGCTTGCGTTCGATGTTGTGGTGTGCGTTTGTGGCTCAGATCTGTGATGCTGACAGCTGACTCTTAAAGTGGCACCATGGGGCCTCCTACTCCTCACGCCCCCTGGTCCCGGGACAGGCCTGTCTTCAGAGTTGGCTTCAGAATCAGACGTCGACACTTGAGATTTGCGAGCATCTTTCACAGAGTATCTTTGGGCGGTCCTGCGTGAGCGGCGGGACTTCCATGTACCACTGGACACTCGCGGTCTCCTCCCTGGGGTCTGCTCATCTGTCCCAGCCTTCTGTCCCGCTCTGAGAGGTACGGCCTTTACCTCCCAGTTCAGGAACACCTCCAGTAATGACGGCAGTGTGAAATCTGACAAAATAAAGAATGTTTTTACTCTTACAAAAGTCAATCAAAATCCTAAAATCATAATTTGCTATTTGAAATGGTTTTCACAGGAGGAATCTGTGTCAGGTGCACTTCATTGTTTGTTAAGACTTTCTCAGTTCGGAAGAATTAATTAAAGTAAAAATGTCTAGGCTCTATGTTAGAAAAGATAACGGTAATGTACTAAATACCAGTGTCATTCTAAGGTCACAGGGCCCTGCAACAGCCAAAGCTAACCAGCCAAAATACAGGTTTAGACAGGATTCATCTGGATCCCATTATCACAGCAGTACTAGTTGTAAATCATGTACTGCGATGCAACACCAAAATGCACTTTTTGCACACTAAATTTTAAATTTAGCTTTTTAAAATTGAGTAATACCACCAAGCACCAAGAGAGCTTTTGTTAAAGTTAATACATTTATCACTAAGTTTTAATACTTTTTTTTCTGATGAACTGAATTTGAATTGATAATAATTTTCTAAGTGTGTAACATGGCAATCATGGACTGCAGATGTATAATTTGGTGAGGAACATCTGTTTTTATGAGCTAAATATCTCAGACTGAAAAACTAGCACAAAGCTTTCATAATCAAGACCAAGACAATAAAATTATCTATAAAGTGGGACAGGAAGAGTTCACGGTTGTAAATGAAGCATGTCAAATCACAAACTCTGATTCCTCTAATAGTCACAAGGCTCAGCATCAGCCAAATAGGTCGAGGTATGCACTGTTATAACCCACATTAGTACTATCTGTTTCTATAAAGCACTAACCTGGGGCTTTTTCCTCCTGAACTGGGATCTTCCAGACTAGTGGCAGCAGTGACAGCAGCAGAGTGAGCAGCTCCTCCCGACAGGTCAGCTCCTGAGAGAGAGGGGCAAATGTGGAGAGAGGGTAAGTTAAAAGAGAGAGGTGAGAGAGAGGGAAGGGGGTAAAAGAGGGAGAGAGACACAGAGAGAGAGAGAGAGAGAGAGAGAAGGAAAAGCCAAATGGATGTGGTACGGTCACAGCTGGATGCTACCACAAGTCACTCCCACCACTCACTCACTGGACAATATGTCTCAGTCATCTTTGCATCATCAACTGTAATAAGTGACAAAACACCATTTCAAAGACGACATATCATGCCTTTTTCTGGTATATAGTTATGATCTATGACCCATGTAGATTTTTATTTTACATTTTGTTAAATTCAAACACAATATTGATCTAAAAAGACTCAACATAATAAATTGGACCATTGACTTTCACATGATGTAAATATGTTTATTTTTTAATTTAATTTAATTTTTTTACATGTTGTGTTTTTGTTCAGAAAGCAGCACAAACTCCTCACAATGGGTTAAAAAGGCTACGACTACTAACGACCACAGACATATATTGGTTGATATCCAGTAGTTGCCAACACTGACATTAAGCTTTAAAATCCATAGGATAATGAATGCATGAGTCAAAGTTCATAAATTAACTTTTTGCAACAAAATATATTTACCTGGGATATAAAATCATTTGTTGCATGATTGCGTAAACATACAGCTATATTTTCACTCATGAGTCTGTTCAAAAAGACAAATCTGATGCACTGAGGACCAAGTGGGACTGACACATGGGCAGAGAGACTGGGGTAGTGCAGAAAAAACACTGGTCCCAAATATCTGCTTTTTCAATAACAGACCAATACCGATAACCAACCCCTACCAGAAACTCTCTACCTCAGAAAAATTCAGTTCAGTTCCTTTCTGTTTCATTAGCAAACTTTGGAATACAGTAATACTCAAATGCCGAATGAGTGGTAAAACATGTTCACATATAGCATTTACAGTAAGTTTGCTGCTAGCTACTACGACACATGTCTTATCCTTCATTTGGAGCTTATGTATGAAGTGGTTTTCTGTTTAACCACTCAGTGAGTTTCTGATGCAGAGCCAGGCCAGTGTCAGTGTGCAATGTGGCGTGTGTTCGACAGCCACACTTCCCAGACTGTGAGGATCTCGAGTCTATTCAGAGCATTCCTCACCACAGAGAGAACCAGCTCCTCTAAGTGCTAATTAAAAACAATCAACATCCCGCAACAAGTGCGAATTAAAACATATCAGCTATAGGGATTTGGAACAGTGAGCAAAGTTAACTTTTTAAATAAACTGTGTATACGGTAATTTACACTAGACTTGTCACAATGATTAGCAATAAATACTACTTAAGAAAATGTATAAACTATAATATTGAAAGCCATTTGCCATTACCATAGTTGTCAAATTAAACTATGTTCGAATTTTCTGCAAGTAAATTTTCGCAGAAACATTCTATTAGCCAGAACATAAAACATATCATAAGTATTTGATGTGTAATATAATTGTAGAGTCTAGCTTCCTTTGGCTCAGTTTAGAGCTGTGCAAAGCAATTTTGTTTTTCTGCAATTTCTCCACTTTGCTTTCACAAATGCTGACAACAATCTAGTAGAAAATAAATTAGCTGCTGGTAATATAATACCGCCACATAAAAACAGAACTCTTTTCAAGTGGTTCAGTGACGCACGATGATAACTATAGTATCATAATGGTAATAGTAGAAAACAAATTATGTCAGATTAAACATAATAAATTTATTTTATTCAGTAATGCCCTGGTTAATGTGAAAACAAAAACACTTTTTTAAATTTAAAATTACATAATCAAATTAATTAAGAGTTTACCGTCATAGATACAAAACACTCACCATGTGTTTTGCATCTGTGGTACAATGTATCCATGACTTCCTCTCAACTGCATAATAATAATATAGTGTTGGTTTACAACAACATTTAGGGATGGTCAGATATGGATTTTTTGAGCCGATACCAAAATCCGCTATTTGGCTTGCTGCTGTGGCCAATAACCAATATTTGCTGGTCCCAGTGTTAAGCTTTTAAAATCCATAGCAAGGCTCGCAAAGTTATCTTAAGTTCAAGTAAAGATCAAAAATGTACTTTTTACTGGGCTTGGTTAGTACTTGAATGGGCGATCAGGGAATACCAGGTGCCATAGTCTGGTAGCAAAGGCTCTAGTGTGTGCTGTTGTTGTGTCCTTAGGCAAGACACTTCACATACCCTGCCTTTTTATGTATGCAGTGAGAAAGTAGGTGACAGTTAGTAGTCGCAGGGGTCGATGGAATAGAGTGGCAGTGTCGCTTCTGTCTACCCCAGGGCTGCTGTGGCTATATAGCTTACCACCACCAAGTTAGAATAAATCATGAAATGTAAAACTCTGTCTTGAAACCCGCTAAATAGCACATCTAGGACATTACTATAATTATGATAAGGACAATATATCACCCATGCCTCACTTCATCCACCCCTTCTTTGTTTAGTTCAATACAGAGCTCTGAGACAGCACAGCCCACCCACACAATCACAACATCAAAGCATTGTGAATTACTGAGAATAAAAGCTTGGTCCTCCACTTCACCCTAAACTGTTGTTTACATGAGCGATGGGATCAATACTGAGCGCAGTGAGAGGCCTGGACTCAGAGCATCAGGGTGAAGCAGAGGAGCAGTGGAGCTGTCAGAGCCTGGTGCCTTTAATAGAGACACAATACGCTTCTGTGCAGCCCGTCTACAGCATGCTAACTGATAACACGCCAACACTGCTAACTTTCACGCATATGCCGCAGTACAAATGTGGGTAGGTCTGTAACAAATTTTTAAGCACAATATATACTGTTACAAAGATATATTGTGATGAACGATAATATTGAAAATACTTTATGCCACTGACATAATAACAATGAAGCAGGGTGCTCCCAGTGAATCCATTTTTAAATATGCAATATCATTAAAGGCACGAGCTGCAAATAAATAGCAGAATTAACCAATTATTAGCCAAAGAAGTTACTAATTCAAAACTCTACAGCTCAATTATTATATATTAAAAAAAAAAAAGAAAAAGAAGGAAAAAGCAAAAAAACGAAAAGTACAGCAAAGAAAATTTATATAAACAAAATATATTGTTATATCTATCAATTATTGAATGATAATATATAATATTGTAATTAATATTGTAATTAACATGACAGGCCTAAATGTGGAGCTCTACCCAGTCTAACAAGTTTCCACTGTTAAAAACAATTTTATGTATAGATTTTCCTAATAATAAAATAAAACAAAAACAAAAGGAACATTTTAATATCAAGCCTCTTCTTGTGCCAGTATCATGTTATTGACCTGTTGCTAATAGACATATAGTAGTAGCCTGCATGAAGAATAGTTCTGACAGTTATTTTTCACGCTAATGACAAGGCATTTTGTCATACACTTTTTGACGTGTGCTGCTGCCTTATAAATGTAAAACAAGCTATTCAAGAATGTTGCATCGTCCATCGCTCTCTGTGCCCTTTGGTGAATTGTGGTCTGGTTACTTTTTATTTAATATTTTTCTATGATAGTTCTTTACTAGTAATTTGCAAAGACAAAAAACATTTTCAACAAAGTGGGCAGAAGTATGGGACTGTATAAATGTTGACATTGACAAACTAGAACATAGTTAGGCTCGGGCAGTTTTAGCGGCTACAAACTTAATGCGTACACAAAGCATGGTAAATGCATTTAATGGTGTCGGGAAAACAGAACAAGCATTCGCTTTCAGAGTGGAGGCAAAAATGTCTCTAGTTATGAAACAAGAAGGTGTTAGAGAATATATATTTTACAAGATCATATAAATATAAGTTGTTGGGTTTTTTTTATAAATATGGAAAGTAAATTATTAGTGGATAGTTTATTTACATACACCATCTTGTGCTATGTTTAGGCTTGTCACTAAAATATGATAAACTATGATAGCCATATTTCTTGCCTTTGACACAATAACTCTAAAGCAGGATAATCATAATTCATAATAAAAGAATAACTGCAACAAATGAATGACACACAGAAACACTTAAGAAGGTTTATATTTATAATGAATCGTAGATATGTGTGAATTATTCAACGCATTGATGCTCAAATGTTATTGTACTACAAAATATAAGAAAAAGTTCCTCATTAGTGCAATGAAAGCCAATCTAGGCCAATCTAAGCTAATCTAGTAATTATTGTGACAGGCCTAGCTAAATACATTTTGTACTAGCCTGTCTGAACTGTATTGTTATTCTCATGATTTTGATTAAACTGTGTCCTCTGAGCAAACACTGTGTGCAATTTCCTTTTGATAGCAGAGATTAAGCCCAGTTGAGGTCAGAGGGGCTGATGGGAAACTGGTTGTACTGAATATATTGAACAGCTACTGTAAATAGTCAGCGAGTGTGCATACATGCACAATATACAAAATAGATACAGATAGATATTACTAGAGATAATTTGCAACCACACAGGCACAAAACTTCTACCTTGGCAGAAGCTAGGGATTTCCCGCTGCCGAGATTTGTCTTTGGACAAATCGAGTGGAGGAGCAGAGCCGAATGCGCTAACTTGCAGCTATGTGCTTCGGGCAGGCTTCTCATCTTTTTATCAAACATAAATAATATGGTGAAAAAAAAATCCCTTTAGAAACAGGCTAAAACATCATCTAATGTCTCTGTCAGTGTTCTGAAGCTACTGCACTTTGGCGGAGTTTAAGGCATTATTTTACAATATTATAAGAAATTATTGGGCCATTTTTAAATACCTGGTCTATGATGGAGTCCAGAGTGCTGAGTAGCAGGAAACCCCGCCCCCGGACCAGGTACTCCCCCAGAGCAACCATGTGACTCTCCTCCTCATCCTCGTCCCGGGCCTCCGCTCTCTGGGCCACCGCGCTGCACAGCTGATGCACATCTGTCAGAAACTCCCTCGCCAGTGTGTTACTGGCCCCACTCATGTCTGAGCTGAAACAAGAAAAGACAAGACAGTTCAAAATTTGGGATGTAACAAATTCTGTCAAATACAGCACAGTATTATTCAAATATCACTTGAATCATTCAAGTATCATTCAAAGAAATTGCATAATTTAAAATATGTTTTCACTGTGTACATGACAACACATTTTTTTCAATCTTTGAATTATCATGATATTAATAACAGTACAGTGGGGTTGTGCAATAATCAAATTTTAAGACCCAATCGTTTCAAATTGTAAATGATCAGCTTGGACCTTTTTAACTGAGAGGTCTACCGCCAATCCTCTGCTCCATGTTTACTCAAATGTCAATGTGTAATATTGACAAAAAACAGTATTTCTTCATCAGGGCTCCCTATATTTTGCCCCACATTTGGTTTTCAACAACTAAACAATATATTTTAGGTCCACAAGCTAATCATATAATGATGAATGATTATAACGTAAATTATCAAATTGCATGCATCCCTAATAAATGTATAGTAGGTCAAACCAACTCTTAGAGTAAAAGAAACAGTAAATGTACGCATGGTGTGGAAGAAAATGAACATTGTACTATGTGGAGAACCGGCACAGAGTAAGGCAAGAAGTTTAAGTAGTGAAAATAAGTGTTCTTATATAAGCACCAACAGCAACTAAACAGTGACAAAAAGTCTACTATCCAATTTGTAGCTAGTTAGCATAAAGTCAACAATGCTTTCTCCTCCAAGCATGTTCATCCTCCCATCGCTCACGCGAGAAAGTAAACTCAACACTCAAGACACATTTTATAGACCTCTGCCAAGGCATTTTGCAATTGAACGACTATTTTGCCCAAGCTGGTATATAATATAGTTACGGACTAAATGTGAATTCACTTGGTCTACAAAACCCTTAACATCGATGAGAGTAATGTTAGCATCTTCAGTCCACATGGCAATGGTTGGCACTCCCTGGTCTAATCTCAGAACCAAATCCATTCATTTTGCTGTAACTACCATATTCTTATCTTGCCTGAATTTTTGTCAACTAAAACATCTTCATAGTATTAAGTTAGGATATCCCCCAGAGCTAGCCCAGCAAATCATCAAACAAACAATTGTCCACCCTTCTCTCTCTGCCAAATTACAATCTGCTAACAGAATAGCCTTCTGCTAGCTGTGGCTTTACAAACAATCTTTTATCTCACCAAATGTCTGTAATCCTGAAAGTTTTGCTCCCGTCATGTTGTGTATATTCCGGGTTAAACTTGAGCTCAGCCAGCTCTGTCCGCATACCTCCTCGCACGATGGCTGACTGAATTTTCTGTTCTGCAGCACAAATTCCATTAAATTGGAATTTCAAATGGAAGCCTTTCAGATTTGCAGCAGATCAGCGTATCACATGAAAGCACATGATGTCACATGGCGAGGGGACAGGCCTCGGAAACAAGGCCAAGCCCTCCATGACCTGTAGAGGACCCTAAACTAAATGTCAGAAGCTAGTTATTTAAAGGTTAGTAATAATAATGGCTAGTAAAACATACACGTGTTCAGTGCAAATGGGCAGATTATGTTAAGAATGATCAACCTAGAAAATCATACATAACATGACATTCAAAAAACTTAAGCATTAAATAGAAATTATTTTATCACAATTGCACCCCCTACGTTTTTTTTTTTTTTTTTTTTTTTTAAATCACTGTTATGGGATAGGAAAATACATTAAAAAATAAAAATAAATTAAAATAAAATAATTTTCAGGTGTAAGAGCACACAGATCACTTTTGATATAAAGTGTTTACTGGAAAATGTGTAATGGAACAAATATTAGCATTGAGATCGATTTCCTCTGTGCCAATGGATACACTAATTGCATTTGGAGCTCTAAACTGAATCAGAACCAATATAAAAATAACGGTAATTATTTTAACCAATCATTTTCAATAATTATAATTGGATTCTCTCATTACCAGGACCTTTGAAACAGCTTCAATTCAAAATGTGTGGAAGATATTTAAAAAGCCCAATCAAACAAGTATACAAGTACTGAATGGGGAAAACATTTTGTCCAACTAAATTGGACATTTTTAAATAACAGAACTTCCCTAATGTCACATAATAATTGCCTTGCATTTTGTCCAAACCTTGATTAGATTATATAATTATTATTGCATGTTTTGAAGTGAGTTTGAAAGATGATTGTTGGCAAACAAGAACTTCAAAAATTAAAAAAAAGGGAAAAATGGTGGTATATGGTAAAGTTATTTCTAAACAACAGAATTTCCCTAATGTTACATAATAATTGCATTGCATTTTGTCCAAACCTTGATTAGATTATATAATTATTATTGCATGTTTTGAAGTGAGTTTGAAAGATTATTGTTGGCAGACAAGAACTTCAAAAATTAAAAAGGAAAAAATAGTAAAGTTATTATGTAAGGAATCATGAATGTGATGTTTTGATGTGGCTGATTTAGAAATGCAGAGTAAATGGCTTCACACTGTGGTAAAGGTAATGTCACAGTCTGTCCACTGAACAGTTTATTTAAGTCACTGTTTGAAGACACATAGAGATATGATCAGATTGCATTCCTACTTTTACGACAGCATGACTGGATTCATATTTCTATATTAAAAAATATCACAACTTTTGGCATCACCTAAATTTTATTATTAGAATTGTGTTTGTGTTTATTATTTTAAATCTACAACGCAACACATTAAAGGGCCTGTACCTAATTTTGAACCACGAGTGAACATGTTTAAAAGTAAGGGTTAGCCCCGCCCACTTAGTCCTTTCTCTCAGTCTAACAATGGATCAACTGCATAAACAGTTGTACCCACACAGTTCTCATCAAACAACTTGTCTGATTAGATACAATCATTTGTCCCTGGCCATTCTCATCCAACAAAATGTGTTTTAAAAAAGTATTGGCAAAGACATTCAGTCTCATAGCTGCTCATAGCACAGAAATGGCTGCTTTTACAAGTAAGTAAAAGGCGTTTTCCTGAACTAGAAGAAATTAAATACGGGTACGGGCCTTTAAGAAACTAAAACTGATTTGAAATGACAGGAGCTGAGCCACTTGGACCAGTTGCAGGTTTTATGCCAAATGTTCTTCCTTAGGGACTATATTACTTGAGTTGGCAATTAAGCTGAATTGTCTTGCCCAGGGACACAACCAGAGTATGTCTCCCCATCTCGCAACGTACCTAGGCATCTAATGCAACCATTGCTTTTGATAACCTTCTGCCAAAACCAAAATTCCAGGAAAAATGACTGGAGTGGGCAATTATATTTTATTACCGAGAAAGGTAAATGTTTTTCTGTTTGGACACGAGCGTTTTTGTTTTTTTTTTTTTCCAACCATTTTAACTGAGGCTGTCCAAACTCATCAGCACTCAGCCGAAGACAGGCAGATTTCATGAATGCTAATGTGGCTAACTCCAGGTGCAGTGTGCGTGCATTACTTAAACAGCTTTCAATACAAACAAGGAGCTAGAGAGGTGCTAATGTCCCTAAACTTTCCCTCATCAGTATGGAAATCTATGCAGCCGGGCCCTCCAACTCTAATGCAGCCAGATTGCATAATATGAGAAACCTTTTACTCCAGAGGATGCTGAAAAGATAGGAGTGACACTGACAAGAAAGTAGTGCCTAAAGTAGTTTTGGTCAGAGGTTGCTAATGCGTTTTACTGAATAAATTCAACCCAATTTTGGTCACGTAGAAGGTCAACAAAGGCTTAAAGCAGCCCACTTTTAAAAAGGAGACATATTGTGCAAAATTCAACTTTTAACCATGTTATAATGCTTTTGAGTTCTCATTTACTCACTTGAAGGTGCATGTTTGAGTAATCTTTATTTGAGATGCCATTGCTCTAAAAAATTCAGTTTTCCCCTACCCCTGTGCATGGCCACTGCTCCAGACTCAATATTGCAATTAAAAAAAAGCCAAAATATAAAATAATGATCCTTGTGTTGTGTGTCATAGCTTATAACTATATAGCTGACAAAAGCATTATATGTCTTCTTTTTTTCAAAGTTGAGCCACAATTTGAAACATTTTGTAGATTAATCTGCAAAAATGGAATATCAGAGAGCTGTAATAGCTGTTTTATCTAATGTTTGTTTACATGAGATCTGATAAGGCATTCAAAGGTTTTCTTGTTAAGTGCCTGGTAAAGACTGATACTAAAATGTTACTGGAAATCAAATCAAAACATCAACATACCAGAATTTCAGTGCATCTTTGGTGTGGTTGGGGAGGTGCTGGACATAGTGGAAAAGGCAAAGGAAGTTCTCGAGACTCTGAAGAGTGACCTAAGAGAGAAAAATAGACAAAATAGATTTGATTAAAAATATCTCTCAAAAACAAGCCATCGCATGAGAGCGCACAATCTGGAGAGGAAACAATGTTAGGAATTTCCAGTAAATCTTGGTAATTGTCACACATGATACTACACTGATTTAGTTAGTGATGTAACTAACTTCATTACAGTTTGTGAAGCTGCTACAGAGTGATTTACGGGAAAGAGACAGTGCTAATTGTGTGTGTATATCATTTATCCTTACACTGAACAGAATACATAAATATTATAAATACTAACACATTTCAGTTAGGCATGGGACTATATTGTAATTTGGTGTCACGAAATAATTGCAGTTAACGATTATATCACGCTAATTATTAAAGTTGCTGAGAGTTTAAACATGTTATGGATATGAATACTTATAATTTTTATGTTTAAATATGGAACTTATTCATAATAACTTTTACTATATTATACTATATACTATATTTTACTGTAATTGTACTTTGTTGTCAATGAAAACAATTATGATCTAGCGGAGAACATTATGGATAAGTAGCTTTTTCTCGCATATTCTGGAGATATAATGGCGATTATCTTTGTTGCCGATTATCACGATTATATAAAGTGTCCCCATGACCGGTTATTGTTTAATCCTTTAATTTAATAACGATATTATGGTCCCATCCCTAATTTCAATACAATCAAGAGACATTCAGACTTCATTTGACTTGTCTCTAAGAAGATGTAAAAGACATCATTTAATTGTGTACTATGTAACTTCTCTGATAAAGGGTGACAGATAATCCACCAGTAAAGGTAGTGCACTTTTAAACCACATTTAAATGTTATAATGGTAAAGCTTATGGTTACTACAAAGGTTGTCATAGAAATGCACATTTTAATAACCATGGTTTGGTAAGTGATAATCATACAATACATAAGCCTTCCAAAATAAAACTGAGTGTACTGTGGAAAATAACTCATTTAGTTTTAATAAGTTACCACAGCAACCAAATAGACCATCTTCAATAAGAGAAAGTATATGGTCATAAACGACTTTCTTCATTTTATAATATGGATTCTGTTTCAGTAACTTATAAAGGTACAGCCAAGGTATTACAATGGTGTGTGTCTATGTGTGTGTAGAAATATGAAAATAAAAGTAATGGTAGATTACATTAGTCATTCTGAAACGTAGGGCTGTTATTGCTCAGTATATGAAAGTACATTTTCTTTGCTCTACTGGGAAATTTTTGGTTATTTTTTTGGCTATATCATAAGATTTAAGCTGTAAAAAGGTTGAATAAATCACTTCTATTACTCATTACAGATGCAAACTAAGTACTAAAGTGTTTCATTCTGCTGTTCATTTATTGCAGCTCATCATTTTTTTAAACAATATTGTACATTTAGAATAGTTTTTGTGGTTTAAGTCTGCTCTGCTATTGTGTCAGTGGCATAAATGCTTTTCAATATTATCGTTTATCATCTATATTTACTTCAGCAATATATCGAACTTCAAAATATGTTATCGTGACAGGTCTACTGAAACCTCAGGTGTTTGACCACAGATTCTGCACTTCCTTCACAAACCACCATCTAACACATTTAACTGCATTACTGACCATGGGGAGTGTGTTAACACCTCCCCAACAAACTAGTGATGTCATAATCCCACACCCGTCAGACCTCAGGCCACACAGGTTTGAGCTGCTGCTAATCTGACACCACCCCCGCGTTCATTTGAGTCTGATCCCTGAATGAGGCGATGGTGTAAAATGTCTGGGTCACCCATGATAAATCTGGCTGGAAAAGCAATATCATCAAAAGAGCAGCAAGACAGAAGAGGAGAAGGGGTCAAGTCTGGCTACATACAAGTCCAGACACAGACTATTGACTATAAGCATTGAGTTCATAAGATACAAATCCAAAGATCACAATAACAGCAGTTTTTCATATCACAATCTAGAAAATCCCAAGTTAAAAAGAATTAAAGTACCTGATTTTTCCTATTTATTTCAGCAAAATGAGTTTTGCCCCAGTACAGATATACTGTATAAGCAACTCGTAAGTCTAAATATGTCCGCTGTGTGCTGCCTGCATCTAATTAGAAAGCATTTTATCGGCTGACAATCAGGAAGTGCTGTTAGCATGCTAGGTGTTAGCTTTACATTCAAATCTCCTCACTGGTCTCTGAAAGTTGTGTAAAGCACTTATAAAATCATTGCAATGAATAATTAGGATTCACAACAATTCTAAAAAATGCAGAACTGTTGAATGCAGAATATAGATTTAAAATGCAAACCAAAATGTGATTTATTAATCCATCAAAATGTGTCTTGACCATAACATTTTGTGTCTTTTTTACTTACTGAAATACTAACAAAGACACAATATCCAAGAAACATCAGATACATAAACAAGAGATATAAAAAGCAAAATATATGGGGCCACAAAACATACTGTGGATTTACAACACAAAAAGCCATTTGTATGTAGGTAGTGTCACAGACCAACCATAGAGAATCATTTAGTTACCAGTTTACACGCTTTTATATGTAGGTCATTCACATATTTTTTCAGTGTTTGTATAGTCATATAATATGTTTAAAAAGTGGATTTATAACTACACATTACAGAACTTTGCATAAGCAAAGAGGTTTAAGTTGTCTTATCTTTCAGGCTGGGACAACTTCCTTCCTGTGTCACAAACAGTCACAACAGCTTAGTCTAGCCTACACGTCTTTACATAATAGGCAGAAAAAAAAGTACCAAAACAATTTTCTCTTTTGATAACAAGTTTTGATACCTGGGCCCTGGGAGAGCATTAAAATAATAACTACAAGGTCGAGTCACCACAAATAATACAAATGTTTTCTTCAAATAAATAGTATTTTGAACGCTGTAGCTCTGTTGTCAGTATAGATAATGTTTAATACAGGATCAGGTAATGGTAAGAACAGTAACTTAAAAAATAATAATAATAAAATAAAAACTAAGTGCCCAGCCCTAGTCTGAATACTTGCTGGTGATTTGACCAGACTCACCGTGGTCAGGAGGGAGCAGAGAGGATCATGGGAAGGTGGGAGGATGGAGAGAGCAGACAGGGGCGCACACTGGGGGGCTGGACAAAAACATCACATAAAAGAAATAAGGAGAAGGTAGAAAAACAAAAGGAATGAATCATGACAAACACAGGATAGGGACAGATACAGAAAATAAAAGAAAAGGTGCACTATATGTAACTTTTCTGGTGGAGGGTTTGGCACCTGCGTTGTCATGTCATGTTTCACAGTATGGAATTAAATTTATCCATCTCCAAAGAGACAAGTTACAGGTCAAAATTGTGGAGAGACAAGCCAGATCACAACAAGAATGTTTTGTTTTGTTTTTTGCAGTAAAGGCATGTAGTTGAATAAATGCAAGACAGATGTGTTTATTGCCCTACTGTGGAACATTCCAGGCAAAGCAATAACATCTTCACGGAAATAAGCAGCACCAAGACCAAAAGTTACTAAAGTGCACCTTAAAAGCAATAAAAACAATCACAGATGTTTTTTAATATGAAACCAAGGATGAGTAGGCAGGACAATCAAAGCATTATTGTTGAAAGTGTTTTTCGAATGCGATGGAGGATATTCAAATTAATCTTTTTAAATGACTAGTTTTGTCCTTGTGTTTTGAATGCACCTGTTATGTTCGACTGAGGAAAAGGCAGTACTTCATGATAACGCTAATTTTCCGGCGATTCGGTTGTTTTTTCCCCTATCAAGTTTTTAATCCAACATTACAAAGCACTCAGCGCAAACCAGCCGAGGTGAACACTGCCAATACTGATTAGAGCGACTGGGGAGGCAAATCAATGCACCACGAAACAACCAAAAGGCAATTTGTAAACGAAATAAAGAGATGACCTTTCCATCACAGTGATTAAGCCCTTTATCCAGTCATTTTAGATTCACTTCTACATTAGTGCTTCTCAAACTTTTCAACCAAAACACCTCCTCATACAATTTTGCTTTTCCAAGTAAGCCAAGACTGAACAAATATTAGGCCAAAACCTGAATTATATGTAAACCAAGTAATTATGGACAGTAGCTCAACCTCATCATCATTCTGTGTTCAGTTTTAAACTTAGAATAACAGAATCTTTTTGACAGGAGCAATTGTTTACCTGCTTTACATGTTTCGGCTACTTCCTCTACCCTTCCTCAGAAGCGTCATGTGATGGTGTAGTGACGTGCCTTGTGGGCTGCTTTACTTGGTTTTGCCAGATAGTAGGGGAAGCTTACGCCCCCTACTGTCTGATGCCTTCTGAACTGTCTGAACTTCTGGACAGCACTGAATCCCATGTGTGTGATAAGGTGCACGCTCCCTTGTCACGATTTATGCTCCTTGGACCTCGTTTGTGGATCTCGATTCCCTCTCTGATCCAGTGGTGGTATTAGTTGCTTTTAGCACGGATTACCCTGGCGCTGTTCCAGTCCATGATGTGGTTTTGTCTCTTGCCGTGGCCGGATATGGCTGATTTCAGATTTTCCTGCTCTGCTTGTGCTTTCATCTCTCGTTTGTCTGTTGGCCATCTTGCTGATGTTCTTTTTTCTGTTTTCCTGTTTTCTCTACATATGTTTTGGTGCTTGATAGACATGGTATCGTATATATTACTTCACATCTGTGCTCTGGGTGTGTTCTGTCCTTTGGTTTCGCAAGTTTGGTGTGTGGTTTAACCAGTGTAGTGTTTCCTAATAGCTCTGTATGCTTTTTGTGACCCTCCCTGATGTATGGCAGTATGACTATTGCAGGTTTTTTGGTATTGTGTGTCCTTTTTCTTATTTTTTGTGTTTTCTCTGTGTTTTTCGCCTGTTTTGTTTTGCCTTTTCTATTGCCCATTGTGGATACAGCTGGAGAGTGCATTGTGTGTATGTGTCTCCTCCTCCCTGTCTTAAATGTCTGATGATGGTGGCCCAGTTGTACAGTATTCTGACTACTGACAATTCGTGTTCTGTTGGGTGTTCAGATGTGCATAGTAGGTCAGTGTTGGTCAGTGTATGTGGTTTGCGGTATATTTTTATTTTTATGAGCTCAATCTCAACTGTTTAGGTGTTACTGGTCTAGATAAAAGGAATATATTTTGCTAATGTAGTTTTCAGGATAATACAAAAAATAAATGCATTTTGCATTTTGGTATGTGGCATCTATTCAAATAACCAGAGACATAGGGTGAAATTTAAGCAGTGAGGATCAAAGATGGGCTGCACTGTGTTTTATATAGAGTCATCAAAAGACAGGCTTGGCTCTACTTAATCTCTGTATCGCATTAGTTATATTATCATATAAACTGGGCCACATCAGAACTTATTTAGAAAATGTAGAGATTTGGCAAATAGAACACTGCCTATTTGGTGAAAACTCTTATTTCAATTGGCAAGGCCATGAAGACAAGTAGGTCAGGTCATTCTAATAATACGAAAATGCTTAATTAGTTAAAGCCCAGCTTAAGATTGATAAAATTCTGTTCATTTTAAGACAACAACTCAATTCTTTATAGAATCGTACACAATGCAATACTCATGTGGCTCACAACACTCTACACTCTACATGCTACTAATCCTATGCCATTTGGCAAAGCAAGATGAGTTTTACAAAATTAGTTTAGCTGATACAATAAGAAAATAGCTCCACAAAGGCCTAACTCTGCTACATGCAACAGTAGACAGTGTAATTTAATAAAATGTTCTTTTAATCTGCATTAAAATAATAGACAATGAACTTGTCTTTGTTCTGAACCCTATTTTGAAATTGAATTCATATTTTGGCCCATGTACTGAGATAACTGGAAAAAAAGTAATGTTGCATTATGACAGAAATGGCTGCATATTTGATCACTGTTTAAAGTCTCTGTATATTTGTTTTGTTGACTTTTTATGTGAAGCAGTTTGGGCAGCTAAAGTTGTTTTTAAATGTGCTATATAAATAAAATGTTATTGAACTGAAAAGTCTGAAATTCCAGATTCAGTTTCAAGAGGTTTCTATAAGGAACTAGTGTGCATGGCTGTCAATAAGAAATACCACATCTTCTTTCCAATGCAATGCTCATGTTGTAAGTCATGTATGTGCCCAAATCTGTAATGGAGGTAACTGATGTCCTGTTGCTGGCCTAATTGGTTAATAATTATAAATGTACAACATCCTTTCTTTGCTGTCCATCATGGCGGTCATGAGTTGGCTAGTCATGGGAGTGTGCAGGCTGAGTCACCCTCTTTGGAGCTCTTTCTGGGCGACTGGATTGACAAAAAGAGACAACGTTATGATGGTGTCCTCGTGAGACAGAGGGGACTCGGAGTGTAGTTATGCAATGCTATTTTCTGGTAAGAGTTTCCCACTGATCTAATTTGACATTTGGGTGATGAGGGTCATGATGTTTCGCATTTCCTCACAAAGTACATGTCAGGGGCAGACTCGCTCAGACAGTAACTCTACCCACTGTAATTCATTTTGGGATGAATAAGAAGATGTACAAAACTATTGGAATATTGATAATGATTTTAGGTTAGCGCCAACATGGATCTTAGTCACAACTGTAAAATCAATTTCAGAAGTTGACACTCAATACTACTACTCAATAAATCTTAAAGAGCTTCTGACTTTAAGTTTTTCTAGTTCATGGAAACTGCTTAGGTCATGTACTGTATGTTCACTTCACTTATGGATCACTAAGATACTTAAATTTCAACTGAAAAAACCCCCCCAAAAAACAAGTCAGAAGGTACTGATTTTGAACAATGAGTAAAAAACATGTTTCAGAAATAACTGTTAGCCACTTAGTCTTTTCTCTCATACTGAACCATGACAGAGAAACATGGCTCTCATCCAAAAACATCTCTGAATGGATATAATTAAATGTCCCATACAGTTGCTTCCTTATGGCCAACCACCAGAAATGACACAATATTTGCAGTTATATTGTGGAGCAGAGCATTCCGTTCAGTATTAAGACCTCATAATACTGGCTGTAAGTGGCCGTTCCTAAAAAGGCTCATGTCTTGTTTGTGTGTGTCATGCTCACAGTTTGTCACTCACTGAACACTGACCTTTGCAGACACATGATTACACAGCAGGAAGTGAAAATATCTCACTTTCAAAGAGCCTCATACACCAAACCACATTTTACTGTAGCAGCCACAACACATTACAAAACAAAACAAAAAGGCCTGATTTCAATATGTGTGTTTCGTAGGAAAATATCTAAAACTTGTCAGTTAGTGGAAACAGCAGAGACGGAGCAGTGGTTGCAGAGTGAGTCACAGAAATGAATAATTCAACCATTGAACCAACCGTCCATAACAGCCCCAGAGAGGAGAGGCTCAGACTAAAGATTAGACTTAAGTTTCATTTAGGGCGCAAATTAAATACAAAAGTGCACAAAAGAGATTACGCCAAGAAGCCAAAACACAGCATAAAAACGAGATGTGAAAAAGCATGTGGCTAGATTTAAAGTCAGTAAACAGAAGTATATAAAACCATTAACGTTTCAAATAGATGAGTTCATGAACTGATGTTTTGCTGACAAATAAAAAAAAAAATACTTTGTGCGTAAATTGTAACCAGAAGTGTATAAAAAGTGGTTGCAATGCTGCACACAATATTATTCAACAATACTATGCACACAATATTATAAAAAAAACAGTTCCAACAATGTTAAATGAAAAAAAATATGGCAACAAAACAGCATTAAAAAGTAAAACTGTAAAATGGATGTGAGGATCATTCCCGGATTTCTTTTTTTTCCCATTAAATCAAATATGCCTGTTTTAGTCAATGGTTTTGAGAAACACTGTAATTTTACATCAGACTTGCATCATGCCAAAATTTTCTTAAAAATGTGTGACTTCTGGTTATATGACTAATACTGGAAAGTTAAATTTAAACTTTCTCTGCACCAAATAACACATTTTGTAAGCTGCAAGTGTAGTATGGCAATTCACAACAATAATATCACTCACTCTTTATTTCACTAGATCCATTTCATTTCAATGCAATCTATACTAAACATATTACGTGTATTTTTATCTGGCTGTTTGGTCATGGAGTCAATAATCATGAATAATTTAGTTAAGTTAACACAGCAATTTTCTAATGTGTCATCCCTAAAAGAACTGTAAAACCATAACAGACAATAGCAGATGAGCTATAGTGATGAGCAATAATGAAAGCCTTCAACCACATGTGTACATTTCCACTCTGCTCCTCTGTGGAATATCTGATCCAGACACATTATACTGAAATGCTTTAAAGAGCCACACAACCATAATGCACATTGGCTTTGACCCTGCTGTAACAGTACATATACAGCATTCACAACACTCAAGAGCAGTCCATTAATATGACAGAGTATGTGAAATGCATTTGCTCATGTTGCTAAAGATAATTATGGCAAATTTGGGCATAAATGGGAAAGTGTTTTGCTAGCATTGGTAAAATACTATCAATATAAATGGACCTACAAATTATTTTATGAAATAGCAGTGAAATTGTGTTAATAATTTAAAGCACTAGGTAGATTTAAAGCAATATAGATTTTCACATATATACAAATATTATCATCTGGATATCTCAAAGAAATTTTATTCTAGCACTGTAACTGTTGCTGATCTAATTCCTTGGTTGGTTCACTACATTTACCCTGTGCTACGCTCAGTTTAATCTCCTTTAGTCAAGCATTCTGGGCTTTACCAAAGAAGGAATGTAGGATACAAAAGTGAGCCGCTAATGACTAGAGCTTTGAGCTGGAATCAGTTACTACTAGTTAATTATTGAAGAAAATTACTGTTGAATGCAAACATCTTTGGAGCATACTTCTATCTATACCTAATAAACAAAGAAATCAGTGCAGCAATGTGCTATCATCAAGCTAAATAAAAATAAAGATTTCACTACTTACAATAGCGTTCACAGAAAGACCATGTTTGCAATATTGAAAAAACAAGTTTCTCCAAGTAGTAAGAGCATGCAGGGAAATGAAATCCGTTAAATTGTAACGCGAAGTGCAGGTCAGAATTCAACCTGAGTCTTTTGAAACATCCTGTTGGCTCAGAGTGAAACTAAAACAAGCACAGCCTACTTGTCATATGTCCCTGGAACATTTCCAGGTAACCTTTCTGATATGAACCTAGGTAATAACTATTCAAACAGGCGGGACAGAGGAGAAAATGCATTGGCCAACAATGTCATCACATGACAGGCTGCTATTGGGTTGGTGAATCATTTTATACAGCAAGGCTGCAAAGGAGAAGTACTTTGCTCAATTTGGCTCCAGACATTAGTTACAACACTCAAATTTTCAAACTCTAAAGCATAGCTCAAAGCATAGCTCAAAGCACAGCTCAAAGTATAGCTCAAAGCCTAGGCCAAACCCAGGCCAAACCCAGGCCAAACCCAGGCCAAACCCAGGCCAAACCCAGGCCAAACCCAGGCCAAACCCAGGCCAAACCCAGGCCAAACCCAGGCCAAACCCAGGCCAAACCCAGGCCAAACCCAGGCCAAACCCAGGCCAAACCCAGGCCAAACCCAGGCCAAACCCAGGCCAAGCCTAGGCCAAACCCAGGCCAAACCCAGGCCAAACCCAGGCCAAACCCAGGCCAAACCCAGGCCAAACCCAGGCCAAACCCAGGGAATTTTCAGACTGGGTTTAAATGTTGGATAGCAAACAGTATGCAAACATCAACTTAAAATATAATTACACCCATATTTAATTATGGTGCTTATTCAGATTTCTTTATGTCTTTGGTATATATAGGCTTTATTGGACAGGATAGTATTTGGACTGGAAACTGGGGTGATGATTTGGGAGAGACATTCAGAATTTTGTTGAACCCACTATGCGCGCCTAGACCTAACTCTTGGGCCACCTTTCATCTTTTAAAATCAGTTTCTTTCTGTTAAATTGAGGTTTGGCATTGACAATATATGGCCAATCTATATGTTAACATTTTTTTCGATCATGCTATAAATTGGCAACAGAAGAGTATTATGAACTACTTCAGAGTAATGCACTGATGTATAGAACAACATTTTGTTTTGGTTTCTTTGGCTTGTGAAGGGAAAAGCTCAAGTTGATAAAGTATATTTTATTTTAGGGACTATATAGCTGATGGGGTTGTTTGAGGTCACCTAACTTGATGTTTTGTAACGTTCTATTTTCTGTGCAAGCCCACAAGCTGTAAAAGCTGACTGAATAAAAGTGGAAACCGGAAAATATCCTTAACGGAGCCCTACACACCCAGGCAGCAGTAAGTGTTTTCCTGTTATACTCATTTGACCCCAAAGAACAAGAAGCACTACAAAAATGTTTAATACGACACCATTCGAGAGCAAGTTTGCTTTCAAGGAAACAGAGGAAGAAAGAAGGGTCAAAAACAAAATGAAAGCTTTGCCCAAGGCCTTAAATGTAGACTCAAATAGAGCTGAATGATTTGGGGAAAATATCCAATTGCGATTTTTCTGACAAGAATTGTGATTGCGATTAGATAAGCTTTATAAATAGGATTCTGTTCAAAGTTCACAATTTAAATGCAACCATGAGAATTCACAAAAAGACTGAAACATGAACTACCAAACTAATACAAGAATCAAATTTTAGAAGATGTTTGTACAGATCTAAACTACAGGGCAATCTACAGGTGCAAAGTACTAAAGTGTTTCATTCTGCTGTTTATTTATTGCAGATTATAATTTTTTTTTTTACAATATTGTACATTTAGAATAGTTTTTGTGGTTTACATTTGCTCTTGGGTTATTGTGTCGGTGGATCAAATTAGTTTCAATATTACTGTTTATCGTCTATATTTACTTCAGCAATATGTCGCACTCCAAAATGTGTTATCGTGACAGGCATGGTGTTATTATGTTATATGCTTGTCTTGTCTTGTTCACGTGGACCCAATCTTGTATCTCTATGTCTTGTCTTGCGGAAATTGTGTCTCATCCCATCCCTAATTGCGATACATCTTGCAGCCCTAGAATCAAACCTACAAATATAACTCTGGTAGACTAATATAGCAGAAAGGGGTGAGTCGTGAGTGTGCAGGTGCAAAGAATAAAACATGAGTCTTGCAGAGGGGATCTGGGCTATAGCTCTGCGTTCACACGTTTGGCTGTGAAACTCGACTGATTAGTGCAAAGGGAGGTGTCTTTTGCCTCCGGCGGCGACTGGTGTGATCACAGGAAAAGCTCCAGATCTGGCGGTAACATGCAACAGGACCTAATGAATGCCACTTCTACTTAAGAACGAGCATCAGGCAATTAGGAACATAGCAATGTAACAGCTTCAGTTTTACAGAATTGTCAAAAGGGAATTCAAAGGAAAAAAGAACAACACCCAAAATAGGGCTCTTTGAATTCATGGCTAAATTATTTTCCATAAGCCGTTTGTTGCAATCCCCACTTAAAAGCTGCACTGCATAACTTTTCTTGCGGAGGTTAAGCTACCTGCTTGTCTCCCAAGAGATGTTTTTGCTTCGACTTGAATGTTCCACACTATGACATGAACGTTATCTGGCAACAAGCAGGTTATGCTACAAAGTTATAGGTCAGATCTCTGGAGACACAACCCTGCTCACGGTAAGAACACCCTATACTGAAATAAATGTTAAATAAATAGGTTTACTGCTGTGTGCTCTTCAACCACTCAGATCAATATGTATTCAAATGTACAATCTAGCAATTTTTAAAAATCTGGAATATTTGGGTTTTTCAGTTTACTTAGTACCTGTTATGCAAGGGGGTTATAAAAGAGTTGTAATTATTAGCACATAGAAGAATGAGCAAGCTAAAAACCATGCTGACTTTTACATATTCAACCTTTTCTGCAATAATTAGCTTGAAAATAACTGGATTCCCCGCATTAAATGAAACATATGAACAGCTAAAAACAGCTTATTTGAGTGGAGAGAGGAAAAAAGCTTGCGGCTTCTGATACTAATCCAAGTCTCGTGATCTGGCAGCTGTTATATCTGACACTGAGGAGAGAGAAGAGATTTCATGAGCACTGGCAGTTATTTCTTTAGATATACTCACATCGATGATACCGCTCTCACACAACCTGTATAATGACACTAGGGGTGAGGTAGGTTAATTGTTGTGCCCAGGGACATAACAACAATGAGCTGGGATCAACCTGCCAACCTGTGCATCTGTAGATCTGACCACTCTACCAACAAACGTAATCCCAATCAAGTTTAACTGGAGAACAGTAAATCCTGTACAACCAGTATAACGGCTCTGCAATCATGTAATGTACAAGTAAATGTAATATTATGGATTAAAATGATTACTCAATTCAATGACAAAAAAAATGCTGTAATCAAAAATGCCAATAATTACCTGCTATTTGGAATTATATGTGCGCTCATTCTGCCACTCAAAACCTGGAGCAAAGCCACTTTTCTCTACATTCAAACAAAGTGCCACAAAACACTACCAATAAAATATAATAGATCTATACTATCCCTGCAGATTTAATTTAACTGCATAAAAGTAATTATTCAAAATAACCATGATTTCAATTATGAGCCAAAATATCATGATTGTAATTTGTGTCATAATCGTGCAGCCCAGTTTTATCGTTACCTACAAAATATGCCAACACAGTTTAAATCTGTTTCTAATTGCATGGGATTCTTGTATTAATTTTGCAGTTAATATTTCAGTTTTCTCTCAAATGCTATTGCTCCTGGGCATGCTTAAAATGAAGTGAACAGAGAACTGAATTAAAATCCAATCACTATCTCAATGCTTGTCAGAAAAAATGCACTTCCATAGAGCTGCACAATTTTGGAAAACTATCTTATGTAACATGGTTCAGCAAAGATCACAGCTCCAATACCGTAAAATGTGGGATATTGTCAAGCTTTGTGTCTACTTGTCCACAGTCTCAGATCCTTTCATTT
>KN475507.1:29483-61056 GCA_000787095.1 Periophthalmodon schlosseri | reverse complement strand
TTCCCTATTTGTCGACATCACATCGCATCGCATAACAAATCACCACAGACAGCTTGAATCATTCTGCCTCTCCTTGAGTATGACACACAATGAAACTTGAGTAACAGCATCAATATGAGTAGTCTGGAATAAAAACATGTAGTGGGCCATTCAAAGATGCAATATTATAATGCACTCAAGCTAATGTATAATCTTACAAATGTAAAAGAAAGTCTAATATCTATGATGCAACAATTAACATCCAAATTAACAGAGAAAGTTAAAAAAAAATGTAAAAGACACAGTGGGTAAATTCACACAGGTAGTAAAAATCAGATAACCCTAACAAATAACTAGATCTAGATAGACCCTAACAAATAACTAGAACTAGATAGAAAAAATATGATAATTAAAAACAAATGTGTCAGTTCATCAGTGGACTTTTAGAGTAACAGTTGTATTTGGAAGAGTACATTAGGTTGCCCTTTTTGCGCAGGCGTAAACAGTGAGAAAGAAACCAGATTATTCACATCAGATGTAACTGCTTCCATGACATTTAAAAAATCTGATAACTCCAAAAATCAAATAATGATTAGCTTTTGGGGTGCATGTAAACACTGACAACAGCTTTGAAATTCTTTCCCTCTTTGAACTCCCATATTAAAACTACTTTCATGTCCTGTGGCTTTATTCAACCACCGCTGTCACCAAGTAATGTGACTGTCAGCACCTTTCTGCATTGCCACAAGCAAAGACGGCACCTTTGAACCAATCTGAAGTCCACAAGCAGACTAATGATGGCCTATGGGGAGCGGAGATCTGGTGGTGCAGGTGAAGGACTAGCAGCAGAAACAGCAGGGCACCAAAGATTATCATGTGAAATGTGAATCCTTAAATTGGGTCATGCCCATTGGTAAGTAATTATAACATTATTGTCATGGATAAAAATCTAATTATGCTGTTTTTCGCTAAGTTATAAAATGCAACATTATAAAACCTAATTTTATCCTGCTCTAGCAATAGATTCCCATTATAAAAAGTAGAACACAACTGCCGAAATATATATATAATATAATCAAAATATGGATCACCTGACCTGTGCAACCAGTCTCACTAGAAATTTGAGACCTAAATAGATTTATCCACATTGAGTAATTGTAATTGTATTGTTTGATGCATGTAATTAGCCACAACTTTGTATTACTAAGTTAAAAACCGCAACTTAGAATGTAAAACTGTCATAAAGAGCAAAACACACATTGATCTATGATTTGACCTGACAGTATGATTGCAACTCCATCCTACCTGCAGATCAGCCCCTTGCAGTCTACAGTCCATATACTTTTCCCAGGCATAGGACAGGTCTGTTTGCAGTAGGCTGGCCATGTCTTGCTCTCTGCCCCAGTCTCAACACCTCTTAGGGCGCTGAGGAAGTCAGAAATAATGATAATAGTTGTAGTGGTCTTCTCCTCTATCCTCCAGGTGGCCCGGACAGCACCAAACGCGGCCACGATTGGTCCACTTGCACGGTCATAGCAACCCCATGGCTCGGTGGGACTTTTATTATGACTTCTCTCTGCACAGAAACCACAAAATGTCAATGGTCAGCAAAAGCAGGAGAGTTGTGAAACCTGTAGGCGCTACGGTCATCCCAGTCCGAGTTTAATATGAGCCAGAATGTAATCGGAAACTTAACCCATACACGCCTGCGTTAGCATAACAAAACGGACTGAATTGAACCAGCTAGCACTTTAGCCGCCGCTGACAGATGCTGCGATAAAGCTACATAAAACCAGCAAAACACATCCGGTTTGGACAAAAGTGCAGTAGTTAAACATTGACAGTAGTTCCCTCTTTCTATTTTTAGTCTATAGGTTCTAACATTACTCATTAAGACTGTTATCAGCGCTATAGCATTACATCACTGGAGTTTTTTTCTTGTTTGCTAATAGGAATAAGACAAGTCTGCCAATGTTTTCTTTATCATATTCTGCAAAAGATTTTTTTTTTTTTCTGGAATAATCAATACGTTTTAAATTATGCATTAGAATCACGTTTATCCCATTATAAAGTTTCACTGCGTTGAGACGTAATGTAATTTTTACTCTGAAAAAAATGCGGATCTTGTATTGACGCGTCTGCTACATTGATCAAACTCACATCATTTTACAGCGAGATCGATTTTATCCAGTATTATGCATGGATCTAGGTGTTATGACACAAATGGCAATTTAGTTTTGAAGCGACTGTATAATTGTTATTGAAAATGCTACAAAAGTATCGCATTATGAGCAAACACAATGATAATGCCCATAGCTGTTCGCGTCCACGGAGCGCATCAGGCAGGCAGCTGTCAAAACTGAATTTATCGAAAAGAAGAAGCCGCATTGTCAACGCCATTAGAGGGACATTCAAGGAGCAATAGCGCTGTATTTCTTCATATTAATGACGATATATTTCAACAAAATATGAGCGTGGAATTAATAAAAACATACCTGTATTTGTCTTGAATTAAAGCGGCTAAAACGTTAGCCTTCGCACAACAGCAGCGACCAATGAGTGAGTTTGTGCCCTGAACCCTGACTGCAAGGCGCGCTCATCCCGCCCCTTTCACAGCAGGCGCTAAACAAGTGACAGGAGTCACGGGGACACTGGCATGGGAACAACACACAAGTATAGTGTGCGTATTATTCGTTTTGTAGATTTTGAATAACATGGTTTGATTTCATAGCAGCTATTGATTGTGCATTTAAAACCATCAAAACAGTCAAAAAAAATTGAAATGGCCTATTAGTGGTGAAAATTGGTAATCTATGCGTGACTGTCGATGGTAATTTATTTATGTAGGCTACTGCGCATTAAGCACACAGGGGGTGGGTTTACAAAGAGCTCATGAAAGCACTAGTGACGTACATAGGTGTCTCCCTTTTCCATGCAGCACTCGCACTGCTCTTGGTCCAATATGGAAAAACAGAAACGTCATCTACCTGTGCTGTTTCAAACATTGACTGAACCAGCACAAGATCAAACAACAACACTAGACAAATTAGGCTCTATACATAGACCTTAAATTATCTATCTATTGCTCAATAGGCCTAAACAAGCTGAAATTGTAAATATGTTGGTCTATCTTTCTTTTGAGTATTTACTAATAAACTACTGTCACCCTTAGTGTATTTTAAAACCGTGTGCCTCATGATAAATCGCCTTTTTATTTATAACAGACATCATATCATTAATACTATCATGTTATGTCAGTCTGCGTTCTAGACCAAGGATCAAACTGCAATGGTACTTTGGTGCCACCTAGTGCTTCATAACAGTCACTGGATGCAATGTGGTTTATTTACAGAGGGGGTCGCACTGGTTATCGTGGAAGATACAACGATGGATAAGAACTTCCAACTTGGGAGTGGATTTCTTCAGTCACACAAATGCAACTCATAAAAATATTGTTTTTCATTCATACTTCTCTCCTTCAAAATAAATAGTGTTTATTCTGCCATTCCATGTTAAAGCAACAACGTGTAACTTTCGGGAGGTGGCACGTCACCTGCAAGATTTCATAAATATAGAATATTAAAATCATACACGAATCATCGGGACATTCTCCTTGGCTCTCCTCCAAGCCAAATGAGAGTCTGTTCTGAGGAGAGCCTGAACACGTGTTTTTTGGGTTTTTTTCAGTGCAATAAAAGCATCCATAATAATAATTTAAAATAATTAAAAAAACAAAACAAAACATACTTTTATTTTTAGCCTATTTTTAGTCAGTAATGGATAGAAAAGTTACACGGTGGGGCTTTAAGTCTGCCTATATTGGAGTAACAAAACAAGATGATAAGATTTAGATACTACAATTCAGAGATATAGTTTTTAAATTATTATTAACAAGCATTTCCAAGGTAATGCACATGATATAGAATAATCCATTTTTAAAGGAATAATGTGAGATGCCAAAAACAGACAAATTTGTTAGAAAAATGTTTATTCAGTTGCTGTCCAGCATGTAACCCATCCAACTGGCCTTATAGACACATTCCACAGTATAAACTTTCCTTTATTTCCAACATGCCACCCACAGTGTAACACAGATGACAAGAGATGATGTCATATACATAGCTGTAATAATTTCACATTAAATTACTTATCCCTTGAGCTTTATTCTCAGTTCATGTGCACCAGGAGACAGTAAACATAATAGTGTTTTTATTTACAATACTAAAAATGTGAAGGCAAGGTTTTTAAAAAGGCACCATAAAAATACAAGGCACGATCATTTCCAATTCATGTTTTCAGTGGTATTTTCAGCAGCTATAGTTAATGCTGAGAGGCTCCTAATTTGTGGTAACACGTCCAAACAGTGTAATTCTCATTTATTTTAATAGCCATCTCTCTCAATGCAGCCCACTCCCACTGCGTTGTCGGGACATTTACAGGAGCGGCCATTAGGTGTCGCTAAACACAGATGAGTGCAGCCTCCGTTGTTTACGCCACAGTAGTTTTGTCCTGGAAGAGAGATTAAGAAATGAGTATTGACTAAAACATTTTCACTGTAAATGGGCTAGGAACTAAAAGATACACATGGGTTTCCTTTGTAAATCAGTATAGTTACTAAAGCATTTTTGGACTGATATGAGGCATATGATATGAGACATGGGCGGCCAAAAAAGTTATGCAAACACATTACACACTATTATATTTACTAAATACTTCCATGGATGTTCATATATTTTCATTTTTAAACCCAATCCAATTTTGTCATAGTAAAATCTTCACAAAAACATTCTGACAATATTTGAACAATGCATCAAGAATGTGCTAAAATGTGCCTGTAAATATTTTTAGTGAGGTTCAAGTCTAGCACAAAATGTGAATGGATCATAAAATTGACCACAGAAATTAAGAAATATCACTTCTATAACCTTGTTTGGAAGATTACAGGCGTTTCTGTTCATTTTAGCTGTAATTTCTAATAGATAATACATGATAAACTCAATATTGTAATTTTGCATTTCTCCAGAACAACAACTGCATTATTATCCATTTTTGAATATACATGCCACTTCTATTTTAGAGCTTTAGATCCTGCAAAATGCTTTGAGAAGTGTGTAACTCATTTGGTGGGGCATCTACACATAGGCCTAACCACATGGGGTCAGTAGTGGACTATTTCCTGTTGTGGATCTGATCACTGCTACATTCATATAGGAAATCAACAAGAGGTTAAAATTATCTCAACTGGACATGAAAGGTTTAAAAGTTGAAATTGTTTCAGCACAAGCGGCTTTTAAAAGTAAGACACAATTAAAATCAAGAAGAACAGAACTGTTCACCATATAAAAGGTTTTGGTAAGTAATTCTTGACAAGCTAGAGTTTAAGTGCAATTATTTTAAAACAATCCCAGTAATTTAAGGTATCAGGGCATGTTGTAAGCTAAGAAAACATATCTAACTCCAGCTGTTAAGGCTCCCCTCCTGTTGCCTCAAATTCCCACTGTTCTGTCCAGTCTTATCTGAATGGGAGGATGATGTGTTGTGGCTGCTACGGACACAGTAGCATCACTCACGCTGAAGTCTAAATATATACATTTTAGAAGTTGAATTCCTCTGGTGAGAAAATGTAGTGCTTTCTCTGGTTGGCAAACTGCGCTGAGTGTGTTTTACAGAGGCTGCAGAGGTCACCACACCAGGCCTACTTTTTACGGCTTGGTTCAGAGGAGTTAAGCGACTGGATAATAAGTGTAACTCTGAGCTAGCCCCCAAAGGTACAAGGGTCAAGCTATTTGGAGGGAGAGCTTTCAAGTGAAGCTGTGAGTATTTCTGCACAAACCACGATAGAGTGTATATCTTTTATGTTACAAAACTGAGAAATAGGTAAAACTGTTAAGCAGGAATAAAGTATGGATACATATGTAATTTGAATAACAATGATCTAGCCATGATTATAATGGCTATAATATAATTATAATTCCTTATATAGTAATAATCTTTTTGGCTAAATCAGATTATAATTGGACAATGGATGTAGTCATGTAAGAATTAACATTATACCTGGTAAAATAAAGGTTAAATATACAGAGAACCATGCACTACCTCTCATTAAAGGAAAGAATATGTATATTTTTTTAATGAAGAAGGGGATAAATTATAGATTATAGGGTCGTACCTGCATAGCATTCTGGGTAGTTCAGAAATATTGAGGTTTAAAGTGGGACTAAACATCTAAACTCCTCCTACAACAATAACCACATTTCAAATAGAGCTCCTAAACTGGGCAGTACCTGGAGGACTAAAGGGGAAAGTGAATGGGGTGAGGTGGAGCTTTAATCAGGGCAGTTCTGCATGATGTCACGTAGTACTTAACAATTTCAGTAACCACTGGAGGCAGCACACATTCAGTTTTTGAGTTTCTGACCCAAAAGCTGCAAATTTACCACTTCAGTGCCACTTTAACGTTCTGATCACTCGTATAGCACAATGTAATGGGGAAATGGGTCTTTGCTCACATAAAAATGCGCCAAAACCTACAAAATCTTTATAAAATGTACAGAATGTATTCAGAAAATAAAAAAAAAATGAATTAACCATAAATATAGGGAACTGTTCTTCATTTTACAACCCACATGTTGGTCGTAAAAGTGCATTTGTTTTTACCTTGTAGACACTGTGAGTAGGCTGCGGCTAACCCATACAGCTTGGTCCTTTTTTGAGGCTGGAACTCGTCTGATTCTTTGCCAGCATAGCGGTCTACTGAAACCACTGCATCCCTGTTACAAACAAAGACAACATGTTTAGCAACCCGGGACTATCCTAATATGGAAATGTAATATCCTGTGCCCCTGTGAAATGTCTAAAATAGTCAAATTTGCTTTTTTCTAATCATAATTAACTATGCTTACTGAGAAGTATTGGAGATTACAATAAAAGCACAAAATTAGATCTAAACCAGAAACCGGATTAAACCACGTGTAGACCAGGACCAAACAAGAAATTGGGGTTCATGTCAGGTCAAGAATTGCAATAAAGCAGGACTGAGTAAGTACTTTTCCCATGAATGATAACTAAACCAGGATACCACGACTAAACCAAGACTAATCCAGGACTAAACCAAGACTGCACCAGGACCAGGAGAATGTCAGATCAATCAAGCACTAAATAACTCACTCAATCGTGTCTATAATATGGCTAAAATGTATTTTTTTTTCCACGAACTACAAGATTTGAACACTCATATTTACTTACAGGACAATTTGTAATACAAAATACCTCTAGCAAAATGATATGTACCACTAATGAGGCCTGCACTACTTTAAACCCCTTAGATATCAATGCTAAAAAAATACATCAACAGGAATAAGTTGGACCTTTCCTAGATAGTTTTAGAAAAGTCTTAATCTACAACAGAACTAGTAAAAATAATGATAATTTTAAAGAAACTACTAACAATTTGTGTTAAAAATACCATTACATATATTGTATAAAGAGTGGTATTATTATCATTAGGTTATCAAAATTGATATCAAATCTTTTCCTTAATATTGAAATTGAGTTTGAAATTTGAGTATTGCGACAAAAGCTTAAGTTTGTCCACAGGATATGAGTTAGTGGACACGGTTAGTTGTTCCTCCCCCACTGTTCTTCCTCTCCAGACTTGGTAAGATCAGAGAGGCCCAGGTCACTGCTGAGAAATTGCAAGCAGCTGCCAGTTTTTAAGATGCCTCCTCCTACTCTTTGTATATGCACTCCTAAATAGACAGCATTCCCTTCCCCCACTTGGTGCAGTTACTAAAAACATACACAATCCACCAAATATGAAAGTGCTATGGATGTCAGTGTGTGTCAGAGGTGGAGTGGGATGCCATATTTAAAATGTCAGTAGCTATTTGACTTTTGACCCAACATCTCCCCCACTGTGCAAGCCTGATGTGTAAATCATCTGTAACATCATATACTTGGGTAAAAAGCCAGGACTAAGCCAGGACTTAACAAAAACTAAACCAAGACTAAACCAAGACTAAACCAGGACCTAACCAAGACTTAACTAAAACTAAACCAAGATTAAATCAGGATTAAACCGGGATTAAACCATCATTAAACCAGGGATTAAATTAACAATATTACACCTCTTTCGTACATTTGCTCTGTATATTTTAATATTTTTTATATCTATCTGGTTGAAAATGTATTTTAAAATTGTTATATTTAAAAAAATAAATAAATAGACTAATGGGCTAATGAGAAAAATAAACGCTAATGGACTACTAAAACAATTGTTAGTTGCAGGCCTACTGGTAAATTCATATTGCTATTAACAAAATAAGCATTATAAATGGCCAAACCTCCTCCAGTCAGTATAATAGAGGTTTTTCCCAAAAGTTGCCATCCCAAACGGATACTGAACGCCCTCCAGGACCTGTCTGCGGTCGCCCCGTCCAGGATTCATGCACTCCAGTTTGTGCGTGCCTGGAGGGAACATCACACGAGAGTTAGACCAGAGACGAGACAGCAGACATCATCTCATCAGTGAATAATCCCTCTGAAATGTCCCGTACCTGCGTCGGCCCAACACAGCTCAGCGCTCTGAGGGTCATACGTGAGACCGTTGGGTAGACCCAGGTCGTCCTTCACCAGCACCCTCCTGTTAGAGCCGTCCATGTACGAGGACTCGATTTTAGGAGCATCTCGATTCCAATCGGCCCAGTACAGATAACTGATGAGAAAACAAGATGCTTTTTACTTTGATAATACAACTGGAATATACAGAATTTAAAAGATGCACTATGTAACTTTTCTGATGGAGGATTCATCACTTGCTACCAGGCCTGATCTCTGTTTTTAAAGGTATTTGAAGCAATAAAACATCTGTAATCGAATACATGAATGGCAGTTAAGTTTAATGTCACTTAAAAAAATCAAAAGGTTAAACATCCTCAAATGGTCCCTCTAATAGGAAACATGACTCTAGTAAATAATGTTTAAATAAAAAAAAAAATAAAAAAAAATAAAGCAACATTATGTATGTAACTTTTGAACTTATGTCCAGCTGGAAAAAGATTTATTCATATGGTTTTCTCTACATAACACAGTGAAAGTGGCTCAAATTCTGGTCTTCAAAAAAATGAAGATTAAAATAAGCTCCCACAACCAGACTATTTGAAGACCACTCTCTCAAAGAGTCTCTTGTGCAGTAGTAAAACAGGCTCCACTCTCTTGTCTGTTGAGTTATATTTAGTACACACCCATTAGGAGGGTCAGCGATGATAGCTCGGGGGTTGACCAGGTCAGTGTCTATGATGACCTTTCTCTGAGCTCCGTCTAGAGACGCCACCTCAATGCGGTCCTTCACAGAGTCTGTCCAGAACATGGTGCGCCCCAAATGATCGATGGTGATGCCCTCTGGACTGTCAATGTCTGTGGAGAGGGGGCAGTGTGTTTATTGTAGACACACTTTGTACAGTGGAGTGGAAATCAGCGTGATCCAGTATAAGTTTACTGACTTTTTGCTATTGTCATTTAAAAAAAAAAAAAATTAGGTGTTCTTTTTAAAACATGTATCTTTACAATTTTAATAAATTGTACTCAATTAAGAGTACTGTTACTTCAAAATAAAATTATTGAAGTAGAAGTACAAAGACGTAGTTTAAGAAATTACTCAAAAGATACTCCCATTAAAAGCAGGACACACAAACACTAGTAGGTTCAAATTCCTGATGCTGAAGAAAAAAGTCAGGTTGTTTTTTATTTCCCATTGAGTCATAGCTGCATGACTAAAGTGTTTTTCTAAGAATATTTATTGAGTCTTATTGTACTTTGTTATCAATGAAAACAACTACGATCTAGAGGAGAACATTATGGATAAGCAGGGCCCCTGACAGAAATTTGGGGACCGGGTCAAGAAGCCTCACAATTCTGGGCCCATAAGACCCTGAGGCCTGGGTCAACAGACCTCTTTGTCCCCCCCGTTGATACCCCTGTGGTTAAGTAACTTTTTTCTGCACATTCTGGTGATATAATGGTGATTATCTTTGTTGGCAATTATCACAAATATACAAAATATCCCACGAACAATTACTGTGTACCCTTTTTATCACGATAAACAATATTATTGTTTATTGTTCCGTCCTTATTTGAGAGACAACTTTAATTATGCCATGAAATATGCCTCATTAATTGTATAATCAAAGAGATCAGTGAATTTACCTGATCTAATGACTTGTGTTGGCTCTCCTCCCTGGATTCTGGCTTTGCTGATAGATGGAGACGTGATCTCTGTCCAGTAAACCATTTTGTCCACACAGTCGTAGGCCACTCCAATGACCACCTTTTCCTATTCAGAGAGAAACAACCAACCATAAACCTTTGAAGTTAACTTTGCTCAAAAAACAGTGGTCAAATTTAAAACAAGAAGCACATGTGTCTCGGGACATTAATTCTCTGACATAAATTAGCTCTGCCACACACGGAGCAGCTGCTTTGGAGATCAGCGTAACAGCAAATGCAGATAGTAATTCCTTTGCTAGCTCGGTCCAACTGATGTTAGTAATTAGCATGAATGTCAACATGTGTCTAGAATAAAATTCAGAAGGGAAATGGGTGGCGAGAGAACCTGTGTTATTACAAGAAAGAAACAGATTGGACAAGCCTTAAAGTGTCTGTTGTATATAAAAAGATGTCCACATATAACGTAGTAGCTAGTGATGTTATGTCTACACCCAAATAGGATCTTGGGAACTGTTCGTAATCAGAGATAGCCAAAAACTGTAGTCAAGTAAGAGTACCGTTACTTCAAAATAAAATTATTGAAGTAGAAGTACAAAGATATAGTTTAAGAAATTACTCAAAAGAGTAAAAAAAAAGATTCGGCTCCCATTAAAAAAGCAGGACACACAAACACTAGTAGGTTCAAATTCCTGATGCTGAAGAAAAAAGTCAGGTTGTTTTTTATTTCCCATTGAGTCATAGCTGCATGACTAGTGTTTTTCTAAGAATGTTTATTGAGTCTTATGGCTGGAGACTTGTTTACTTTTTCAAATACAAATACATTAAAAACTGCTGGAGAATATCCAAGAAACTGTGGCAGTCAGTAAATTTACAGGGACATACACAAATAACGATGAACCCTCTATTAACTGATTAAGGGTAATCTGAGGTCATTAATCAACTTTAACTTCTTATTTTTTAGACTTTAGATCTATGTAGGTTTTTTGATGGTGGAAGGAAAACAAAAAAAACTGCCAAACATGCATAATAACTAGTCAGAGAAACCCACAACCTCTCCTCTGCTCTGCGTTAGATAGAAAGATTAAACAATATGTAACACAATAGACAATTGACAAAGAAAATTCACAGTGCGACTAGCTCAGTGAGATAGTGTGCTGAGGATGGAGATAGCTGATGGTACAAAGCACTCCCCCTTCTGCTAAGCCCTGCCTCCATATCACAAGTTGTACATTCTTCACATTTTTAGTCAGTGACATTTATACATACACTATACTGTATGCATGCACTGTAGTCAAATTCCTGGTTAAAATGGATTTCACACTCACAGGCAGATGGAGCAGAGTCTTGGCCTGCTCTTTCTTCATGTTGTATCCGTCTAGTGGGACATGCTCGATTCTGCCGCTCTGGGCGTATAACAGGTGTGTCCCAGGAGGCAGCGGGTGCACATCGGGGCGGGGGTTGGGGCCAACAGGTGGGCCATGGTCATTACCTGCCAGTCAGACATGGGTATGCAGATTATTCCTTGCATTTCTTCTTGAATATTGTAATGATCTGATACTTTGTGTTTAGTTCAGAGTTGACACCTTTTGTTGTTCTTGTAAATGTTTATGCGTTATTGTTAATGAAACTGCTTTTGTATGTGACACTTGGTTAGTATACGAGTTAATGTGAAGGTTCTATTCATCGGTTACTGGTCTGTTTTGGAGACTGGCTCTAGAAGTTGAGACTGCTGTTGTTTTGCTGTTGTTTTGGCGTGGGTTACGACCTAAAGTGGCCCTTGTGTTCACAAAATAGACAACAATACTACAATATTATCACATTGCTACACATGGCCTCAAGATATATTTTTTCCTGACTCAAGTGTCAATGATTAGGAAATACACACATCTGTGTAGTAATAATGGTAAACAACATTTTAGAATCGTCTGCAAAGAAAGTGTCCCCTCCATAAACATCATTGGTTGTTTACACTTCAAAATTGTGAAAGTTGATTACCCAAGTAGCACTGTGACAAAGAAAATGGCACACTCTAAACATACATATGTGCTAATAGATTGTGGGGTCAAATAGATCCAACCATTAAATCAACAATTAAATAAATACGTAAATGTTTGTGCTAATGTTGAGGTAGTGAAACAAGAGATATATTGTTGAAGTATACTGTTGATTTTGGTAGAAAAAAATCCAGTGGGGATAGTAGTGGTGGGTAATGTGGAAAAAAAATAAAATATTTGAGAATCACACAGTCAAAGCACAATGGAGGCTGACCAATAGGAAACGTGAATGGACGGAAAAGCACTGAACCCAGATGTATGGATGTTTACTGATTGGCATATCAGAGTTCATTCATAGTAGTAGTATATTCTGCCTTATACTCACATGTGGGTCTGTCTCCTGGCTCTGTGCGTGTTCCTGGTATCTCGCGCCCGCTCTGGTCCACACACCAGCACTCCCCGATGCTGTGATGGCACTGCATGGGCGAGTAGGCTCCGTTCTGATCGCAGGTCGGGATGTACTGACCCACAGGGGGCCGAGGACCCCGGGGACCCTGGTAAATGCTGTCCCTATGCAGCTCGCATGGGGTCCTCTGTCTCTCTGAAAGCAAGAGAAGACATAAAATTTGTGTATCCCTGTATGTAATGCCATGGAAACTATAAAGCATAACATGTACAAAACCTAGTAGAGGGTTCCTGCCTTCAGTTTAAAATGAGCACAATGATTAGGAACTACAATTTTGTTTTCAAGGATTTAAATGTCCTGTTATAGGTGACATTTTGAGGACTTTTCACCATTCAAGAGATATCAGATTTTGTTTAAATTGTTAATTGGTATGGCAATGGTCTCAATTTTTCATCATTTTGAAACCCATGGATAAAGTTGATACATCTGGCAAAGCGTAATTTGAATGGCTGTTAACATATAGCATGCAAAAACTTGGTGGTTGTTTCATTTTCTGTATTAAATTAGCTATTCAAAAAAGCATGACAAATTTGTTTTTCCTGTTTTGAGCGAACAATGGAGTCCAATAGGCAAAACACAGGCATCTCTGACAAAAGTGACTCAAGTCGTATGTAAGGCCATCGCAGTGTAGCTGTAAAGTCTCCTCAGGTCGTGAACATGGTGGTAGTTTTGTGAACCAAACATGACCCAAGTCATAAAAATGTCTGTGATGTCATATAAACTGTAAAGCATGATTTATGTAATTGTATCCTCAGGAAGTAAAGGGTTTAATGTAGGGCTCTGTATTTTGTGCAGTAATAGCATTTTAAATGAGATTCTGTCATGTGTAATTGTCAATGATGCTTGGGTCTTTTTAACTGAGGAGTCCACACCCAATCCTCTGTCAGTAAAAGCATGTGGTTTGGAGTTTGGACTTTGAAGGAAAAAATGTGGCTGTTTTTTGGGTTCTGGTTCAGTTTGTATTGTTTATGTTCAATAAATAAAAACTTTTTTTTTGTTTTTAATAAAGCAAAATACAATTTAATTAAATAATTGATGTTTTTCTTTTTTATATGAACTAAACAAGACAAAAAGCATGACATTTTTTACGGGTTATGATAAATAGACGTGTTAAGTAGCATGTATGTGTGCGATGTCACTTACACTATAAATCATAATTTATGACCATGTGTATCTAGTTTTCTGTGTCAAATTAGATACTGAAAAGGGAAGTCAGACTCCTATAGCTTTCTTGTCCTGAACATGATCCAAATATGTATGCAATGTCATACAGACTATAAAGCATAACGCATTTATTATCTTGTGGATTTAGCTGTAGCCTCAGATCATGTTAACTGCAAAACATGCTAGTGGTTTCTGCTTTACATTAGTTACTCATAAAGTGTGACAAATTCCTGTAGCTTTTAAGAATTAAATGGGGAACAGACTTCAGCTGGTAGTAATATGGATTCTGCTAAAGGGCTCATTCTTAAGACTGGTTTTGCACAAATGTGTGGGAAAAACAATGCTATGTATACAAATGTTTCTGTTTTTCTTTGAATGTCACCATACCCACACTGACTATTACAGGTTTGCGGTTTTGCAAAATCACGAAGAAGAAAAATTACAAAAATAGCATCGGAATCTAACTGTAGCACATTGAGTGGGTGAGTATTTACCACATTGTGGAGACTAACATCTCTATACACACTCAATTCATGGGGAATAGGTTTAGGGTAAGAATGCATCTATTCCAAGGTATTCCTGAGCAATATAACAACTTGTACTTGGTTAAATGCAAGAAAGAGTTTAATGCCATACTGTGTAACATTCCAGTCACAGCAATAATATCGCCACTGAGACAAGCAGCCAACGGAACCTCCACCAGAAAAAGTTGCATAATACACCGTCTTTAAAATACATTTTCATTTATTTCAATTTGCAGGCTATATTAACTGACTGTATTATAGACTTTACCTGGAGAGCACTGGAAGCCGTCTCCGCGGTATCCAGGTTTGCACTCGCAGGAGAAGGAGCCCTGCGTGTTGTAACAGCCGGCGTTAGGGTGGCAACTGCCGAGCTGACACTCATCCACATCTGCAAAGACAAGATAATAATCATGAGAAAAAGACTAAACTACTGATATTCTAGCTATTCCTATATTCCTGTGTAGGCCAATATTGTATTGTTTCAAGATGAGTTAACCTATTACTGAATTCAATAACTCTTTATCTTTCCATAAGGGGCAATTCAAAGTCATAAATACAGCATGATAAGCAAATAATGGAAGCTGCTGGTCAGTGCTCACCAAAGAATGGCACAACTGTAAAAATGTATCAATTATATGTATTTTCCTTATACTAGAGATATTATGGGGCCAAACATTTAAACAACAACCCAGTGGATCTCAAACATTTCACACCAAGCACCACCAAAGTAAATATTTGGCTTTCTGAGTACCACCAGATCTAAGTCAAGTATATAACAGGTCTAGTCTAGGGCTAAACCAGGGCTAAACCAGGTCGACATGTGGACTATATCATCACTGCAGTTTTAAACAAGAAATTATACAAAGGAGGACAAAAAGGTGGATAAAATGAACTCTAAATTAGGCAAACCCACATACTGAAGAGCTGTCCAAGTACCACCTGAAGGAGCTCCACCAGTGGTATACGTACCACAGTTTGAGAAACACTGGGTTGTTAACCTAAAATTTGACCTGCCCCCATCTCAGTTAATCACTACTGGCTAGAACAATTCTGCGATATAATTTAAAACCCAGCCTTTCCATTTGATTGAAATTGTAGCTTGATTTGGGTCAGAACGGGTCTATATTGTGAGAGAGAACCAGCATGAGAAGAACGGAAACTATGAATGAAAGTGTAATTGAGCTGCCAAAAGAGAAACATGCGTAGAACCTGGATTTTAACAGACCCACGACGCCCATCTGTTTTTCATGTAGCCTCTTCACTCACTGAAGGTGTGTTACGTAACTCACCTCCCCCATCCCAAACACATGCTTTTAACATTAGGACCATAGAAGACCATGTTACAGCTTTAAGGACAGAATAAATGGTGGGTCTGTCTTTATCATGAATGGAGACATTATAGTGAATTTTTCAAAGGAATTCACAGACAAGGGGTCAGACATGATAATTTAAGTAGAGATTCAGAGCTTTGATAATGGCACTAACGAGATCTGTATTAAGGAGATATTGTTAAGTGTTGATTTATAGTTAATAGCATAGAAATATTAACATAAAAATAAAATGGTTGGTAAATAACATGAACATATTGTCTACTTAAACAAAAATGTATTCTTATTAATTCTAATTCAAACTGAAACCTACATGCCACTACCTTCCTCCACACTTTACTGCAGCAGCAGAACAATCAGCCATTTCAGCCTTTCCTTCAACACAAATCTATTACACTCTCTTTTAATTACATTGCAAATACTTCTAGTTGCTAAGGGTCATGATAAATTATGCATTTTTTTCCTATACCTAAAAAAGGTGTATATTGAACATTGAATAGTTGAATGTGAATGTGTAGAATGATTGAAAACCCTCACAGTCAAATAGTGATTAACTTAAACTGAATGCAATAAAGCAGACCGATCATGTTTTTGTAGCAGCATATTTTTAACAAAACAGCAGCTGCAGTGAACATTTTGTGACAACCACTGTTATTGTCTTAAATCACAGACCAGCTGCCTGCCTCTTTTATCCAACAAATCACTTGAGACAGTCAAAAGTAAAGTTTTCCAAGTCCTTATAAGTTTTACTTTTAGATACTAATTTTGAAGAATAGCTTTTTCTATTGTACCCTGCTAGAATAAATATAAGGGATGGGACCACAAAATCTCACAAGACAATGACAAAATTGCCACAGGACTGTGCACAAATGTGGAAATTGATCTTGACAATTGATGTAAAACAAGAAAATCTTTTTTGAGAAATAATAGTTTGGTACTATCAGTAGTGAAGCCATATTTAGTTGTTTTTCAGGAAAAAAGACAAAGATGGCAATCTAACTAATTTAAAAAAAATGTGTTGCTAAAATCATGAACTGATACACGCCGATCGTTTCGTTGTCACAATAACACATTTTGTACAATATTGTTAAAAACCATGAGATGCAATAGATAAATAGCAGAATAACACTACACACACACTACACACTAATAACACAGTATTAGTTTGTATCTATAATGAGTCATAGAAGTTATGTATTCATCCCTCTACAGCTCAAATCTTAGTGCAGTGCAAAAAAAATCCCAAAATATCCCCACAAATGAAATTGTACACATGATAAATAGTGAGCCCCAAAAAATAATATTTCAGCTTTCATACATTGAACGATAAGTCGATATAGTAATTATCATGACAGGCCTATTTGTTTATTATAAATGATGTCAAAATCTCGTCATCTGGCCAGTCCTGTGTCATGTCTTGTGGGAATTGTGTCCCATCCCATCCTTAATAGATATTATCCATTTTTATGAGAAAACATGTGATTGTGTGCCGTACCTTGACAGATAGACCCATCTCCCACAAATCCCTCTAGACAGGAGCAGACGTAGGCAGAGCCTCCAGTGTAGGTGCACTGAGCGCGCTCAGAAATATCACATGTGTGACTGCCATCCTCACAGGGGTTCACAGGACGATCCGCCTCTGGAAAGGGAGACACAAGGACAATACACCATATGCTTTAAGATAAGATTCTCTTATGCAAAAGCAACAGGTATAAAACCTCATTCATCTATTCAACTATTCAACATGAACAAACTGATTATACAGGCTGTGTTGAGCCAGACTGACTTGTATAATGTATGATGTAATTGTCATGTAATATATGTTGAACCGTCTTTTTGTTATTTGATGTTTTATGTGAAGTCCTGTTTGTATGCATGCTCCTGAAGGTAAATTACCCCACTAGAAGACAGAAATGCTGTACTTTAAAATATATGGTAACACTCCAAAGGATACTGAACAGAGTTGGTCATCTCAACAGCAACTATTTGTTTTCCCTCATAGGCTTTATTTGGCATGACACAGTAACATGAAATGTGGGTAAAGAGCGGGGAGGACAAATCTCACCTTTATAATATATACTACAACTACTTGACAACAATATCTCAAAATATGAATGAAAAATATTAAATAAAAAAAAAAACACACAGTAGCAGAAGAAAAACAAGTGTTGGTAACCCCCTGCGGATTGATCCCATGACTAGACTCTTGCTGTGAGCAGAACCACTTCAATATCACATGTTTAATTATAAAATCTTGGTCTACTGAGTCCATTTAATCTCTGTAATTACTAACTTTGAGTATTTGTGATGAATACTAAATATAGGCTTGTTTAAATACTTTTGCTAACTTCACTTACCCACACATGTTCGCCCATCGCTGGCAAACTGGTATCCATCAACACACTCACAACGGAAAGTCCCAGGCTGGTTGTTGCAGATGGCGTGGGCTCCACAGATGAGGGGAGTCTCTACACACTCATCAATGTCTAAAAATCAGAAAATACAATTGGTATCTGCAAAAAAGCTATTTTTGTTAAGGGGCCCATATTACACTATTTTCTGATCTATGTTTTAATGTTGTTTCCTCATCACAAACGTACCCGGAGATGTGTTTTGTTTCATTCACACATGTTTAACACACAGACACTGCATATTTAGCCTGAGTACTTCTCTCAAATGGAAAACACCTTGTGATATCATGTGGTAATACAGGAAGTGCTCCACTTTGTTTTAAAACTCCAAACACCTTCACAAGAATCATTTGGATGATTTCAGCCCTGGAATTGCCAATCTCTAGTGAACTAAAGGTAAAAGTTAGCTGTTAACTTGAAAACTACAGCTTGACATCACAAGGTGGAGCAGAGCATTTTGAGCTTTGGAGATGCAGACATCCTAATAATGCAGGATTACTCAGTGGGTGAATTGAGTAATCCTGCATGTGTGAATGGAACAAAACACAACTCTAAGTATGTTTTTAAGAAGGTAACAATATTATAACATGGTTTAAAGCTCACAAGAGTCAGTTTTGTACAATATAGGACGTTTAAAGATATCAACAGGAATAACCCATCATCTGCTTTTCAAAAATCATATACTTTCTTCTTGACATAAATGTTTTTGGTAGCCTATAATTACTACTACTACTTACTATTTACTACTACTACTACTAACTGAAAAAAAACCAAACAAACAAAAAAAAATGGTTCAGGCTTAGTAACCACTTAATTAATAACCTAACCCTAACCCCTTAACCCTCACCCTTTAATTAGGTAGTTGCAAAGCCTGAATCATTCTATATCATGCTTTATTCAAGGCTAATCACGGTGAAGATATAGTAATGTTCTGTTGTAAGGAAACGCCAAATGTCTTCTGGCTGTTTATTTTCTTAACACAAGGGCTACTGTAACCCACGCCAACACAAGAGCAAAACAGCAGCAGTCTCCACTCACTAGAGCCAGTCTCTACAAACAGACGAGCAACTGACAGACCGCTTCATTTTAACTTGTCGGCATAGCAACCAAGTACAAAATACATGCAACATGCAAAAGCAGTTACATTAACAATCACATTTATCATCTATAACTGTGATATAATGTAAATATAAGCTACAAAAAGAGCTGAAACTTGCATATTTCATAGTTATTTTTGTCAGTTAAATAATGTTTGGGGTAACTAAGACTACAGCTAACACATATTGAAAATGATCAGATTATCTTTAATATTAAGACTCAAAAATATTTTCATTTTTGTCAATATCATCTACCCAAAATCACAGAACCAAAAAGTAAGAGTAAGAGTAAGTAAGTGCATAGTTTTACTCAAATAGTAAGTGGTAGTGATGTAAAAGAGGTGGTGGAAATAAGAAGAGACATACAGTAATTACTATCTGCTCTTGAAGTCAGCGACATAAATCTTCAGTATCAGATGTGCAAAGATCAGAGGAAACTTTAATTAAATTTACTAATTACAAACTGATAAAATCTTGTCTGAAACGCATCCTTCTTCTATCTCTGTGCCTTGGGGTTTTCCTGTCTGCTCTTTAATGCAAAAGAGCCTGTTACAAAAGCTCTGACCACACCAATGCATAGGGAGGACTGGGAGTATGGGACGCTAATTGTTTATCATGTGGGACTCCTCTATGCTAATTGCTAAGATTGTCCAGTTCCCGAGGAAGGAAGACTTTAAAGGAGTGACTTAAAACCCAAATAGACGTGGGAAACTGGGAGGTGAAGGCCCAAAACTGGAAATGAAACTTCAAAAGGAATAAGTAAGACCAAATAATTGCTCATGTAAAATCAAAATTAATACAAGAAGAAAACACAGACACAACATGTAACTTGTTTTGATGTTATAAAAACAGACCTTGCAAACTTAAAGGTGCGACCTGCTTGCCTACATAGAGATGTTATTGCTTTGTTCCACAGTATGACATTAGTTTGATCCATCTCCATGAGGACACCACCAGACCAAGTTGCAGGTCAGATCAGTGGAGAGGAAGCCTCACTCACAATACCAATGTATGTTTTCCAGATATTTTTGAACAATAAAAACATCTTTAAGTGAATAAAGGCAAGAAATAAGTTTATTGTAGTATATTGTCATACTGTGGAACATTACAAAGCAATAACAGAAAAGTCACATAGTGCACGTTTAAGGCTCGACACACATTTCCATCCTTTTGCAGCATTAAGCTTTTGACAATGGTACAATAGAAGGTGTGTCTGATTTCAGTCCTACCGTAGCAGAGTCGTCCATCGCCTCTGAATCCAGCCGCACATTCACAGATGAACGCATTTCCTGTTCCAGGTCGACACACGGCGTTGTTGTCACAGCCGTGTCTCCCGGTGAAGCATGGGTTCTCCTCTGGCTGGCCATCTGAAATCAGTTGAAATTTTTATTATTACCATTATTTATTTGAGCATCACTTTCCTTGCATTGCAGTAAGTGCATTGTCAATTAAGTGCATAGTTGAGGTGCTCAAAAGGAGTAGGTAGAAGTTAAAAACTTTTATTTTCCTACCTATGCGTGTTATGTCTGCAGAATTTAAATACAATTTAAAATATAGAAATATTTGTACATGTGACAACAGACAACAGCAACACAAGAGTATGTTATAGTAACTGATTCACAATAACACACCACAGATACATACGGTGCAACGATATTCAGCTCAATTAACTTACCAAGTTCTCATGATCTGCATATATTTAACATACATACTTCTAGTTCTTTTAAATTTATTGAAATTAGTATGCACTTTTATACTTTCATCTAAAGTATTCCAGGGGTCAAAGAATGAGCAGAGAGTTGTGCATACAAGAAGATTGGTATATAATGTAATATGCATGTAATATGGATTTTGATTTTGTCAGTGTAATCTCTCATTGTTTTTTAGTTAAAAAAATTCAAGATTAGTTATCTGGATGAGCTTTTAATTAAGTAAAGGTTGTAAAAATTTTTGTCAAGTAAATCTGGTCTGGGAGTGAAAACATCTTCAAGTTTTTCCTATTCCACATGATGACTACCAGTGAGATGTTCGTTACTACGCACTGGAAACAGTCTACCACAAACCATGAAACATAAATGTATTGCAAATAATATGATATCCCAGTCAACACTCCAAAAATATATATTTTTTTCCATGTTCTTTTGCTTTTATGGGCCACGCTCTTTTAGTTCACACTGATTTGTCCTTGGGCAAGACACCCTGCCTTCAGTCCACTGTGAAAATTGTGTTTATGAATGGGTGAGTGGTTCTTTGATGTCAAGTTATATGCAGAACATCCTTATAACACAAATAGCTGTGTTATGATTTGGTGAGTTCACAACATTAACATGACCTAAGCCTCTCTCAGCCTAAACCTTGGCAGGATGCTATATTAAATTACTTTGCTGCATGGAGGAAGTGCCCAAACCCAAACAGGAAGTCATATAAATAACCTATGACCTCACCGTTGACGTCTCCGATCTTGTTGCTCATGGCGAATCTTGTCAGTTCGTTGTTTGCGTCATACATGACAAAAATCTGCTCCACCCTCAGCATCTGGGAGGGCTTCACGTCCTTCATGGGGTCTCCATGTTGGCAGCTTTGGAAGGTGATGGTCTGACGCCACTGGTACGTCCTGGTCTCCGCTCTGCCATCGGGGTGGGTCACTTTGTAGTCACGGGTCGAGGAGGATGTAATCACTGAGAGGAAACAAAGCAGGGATTTAGAGAGAATTTGATTCACTATCCTTACATGCACTGTTAAGCTGTTGAACATACATTATCTACAAAGAAACTGAGTCAGCCAGTGTTACTATGTGCATTACTGCAAAATAGGATATATTCAGTAGCAACTGCAAAAGATTAAATTCAAAACGTATTGCCTAATGAGAAGGATTTTTTAGTTCTAATTTTTATTATTATTTATTCATTCATTTTTAAAAGATTTTCTGTCCCGAAGGCTTTATTGGACAGAATAGCTGTAGCGTGCATGAAACGGGGAGAGCGAGGGTAGAGACATTCAGCAAATGCATATGTGCAACGCCTTAAACCACCACACCACAGGCAAGTACAGTTTTGTTCTGTGTTGTAGTATAAACCAGTGTGTTGGCATGATATCAGGACTAATCAGATTGTCGAAATGTCATGCAAACAGTTACATCTGAATGAGTAATCTGATTTATTTTTGATTGTTTACACCTGTGCATGTTTTAGGTTCTTATCTGATTATTATTGTTATCTTTTTTCTGGCCATGTAAATGTACCCAGTTTTGTTTGAATTCAAAATGTGCCTTACAGTTGTTGCTGTACTGGTAGATCTCAGAGTAGGGCTCGACTTGCACCGTGGCTTCAGGTGGGACCTGCGGGATGCGCCCATCCAGAACGGTGCTGACCTCCAGGTGATCGTGCTCGTCGATGCCTTTGAACTCCTGTCGGATCGTCAGCTTCTCGTTACCGGGCAGAAAGGTCACCTCAGCCTGCCGCGTGAACATACCGCCTACAGCAAACACACAGGGAGCGCTTCAAGAACACTGCTAAAAACAGCCCCATACGAGCTCAAATCATTTTGTTTTCAGAGCCCCCTGTTCAGTACTTCCTAACACTTTTTGTCTCGAGTACCCTCTAAATGTTTTCTCACATGACGGGTAATGGTGATTCTTTATGAAGTATACATCTTTTTACCAGTCTAATATCAAGGATTACTATTACATTTTCTTGATGTATTACAACAACAATCGATCGACTAATTGTAACTAGTAATTGTAACTAAACGTAATGGTATTTTGAAGTCACTGTCATTATTAAATAAAAATATGTCCAAAATCATCTTTTAAAATATTCTTAAGGATATAAAGATTACTACAAATAACATTTTATACTCAAATACCATTACATTTTTAAATCTTTTCCATGTACTCCCTGTATGTTTTCCTATAGCCCAATGGTTCTCGTACCCCTTGTTCGGAAACCTTGTCCCATACACATACACTAATAACCATCTTTGAACTGATAAAGTGGGACTAAACCAACTGCTTTCTGCTGCTAAACTGTGCATACTGAGTTTCGTAGCATTGTCTACAGTCCTATGGTAATTTCAGTGCAAGTTAATTTGAAGTTTTTTGTGGTCTAAAACAGTAGAAAACTATACCATCTTCCTCCTCTGTTTTAGGTGTTTAGTCCTACTTTAATTATTGACATCTTTGAGAAAGGTTTAACATATTGGTTTCAAAATTTATGAACAATGTCTACCTTTTTCAAGATATTAGCGTGCTATCTGTCAACATAACACTGGATTTGAGTTGAATCTGGGTCAGGTTCGTTTAACTACTGTACTAGCGATTATTCTTTCTTTCAATCCAGTTTTTCCTATACCACTGACTATTGACTTTGTGAATACATTGCAAAACAATAGAGGATCTCTGGCCCTGGCTGAACTCTCAGTCCAAGGGGAGTCCATCTGGAGAGAGTCAAACTGCAGCTGCTCGACACATGAGTGGAAAAATGTGTACAAAAATCTCACCAATGATCGCAAAGCCGTTTTTGAAGCCGGGCTGCTCCAGAGCGAAGGCCCAACCGATGACCCCTCCCAGGGCGGAGAGGGGCATGAGCGAGGGGCCGATGGATTTGGGAATGTCACTGATGGCCACATAGGCGCGGCCGTCATTCACCACAACATACGAGTGCAGGTCGTTATTGTTGAACTGAACTGGAGTCGGAGAGTTACCCACATACACATTCCCATTCATTTTACCATTCATCCTCTGTGGCTTCCCTGTGGAAAAACAACACATTTTACTGAGCTTTAAGGTTTAATGGCAATTATATATATATATTGATATTTAAAGACTTATTTTGAGGTAAAAATCTAATTAGAAAGGATTTTTTTCTCCAATAATCAGGAAGTGTGCCTTGGTATGTTGTGGCATGTTATTGAGTGAATGCTACTTGGGAATGATGCCTTATTCATTATGTATTAAAATCATATTTATGACAAATCTTTAGTAATAAGATTTTATACTCATGAACATTAAGTGATTGTTCATTTACCTTCTGCCACACACTGAATGCCATTGCCGTAAAAACCAGGTCGACAATGGCAGCAGTATCCTCCAGAATAGTCTCTACAGTCAGCGAACTGTGAGCATTTATCTCTGTTGTTCGCACATGCTCCAAGGTTGTATGAAAACACTATAAAACAAAGAAAGAAAGATTATAATCACTTTTTTTATTTCAGGAAATGAAATGTGCAAATAATAGATAGCTTAAAGGGATATATTATGCAAAATCAACTTTTAACCACGCTATCAGTGTGTGTTATACTGTGATTGATTCATTTGAGTAATCCAGTATCATCCTGCATTCAAGAGTTCAGAAAATCTGTTTTCACCTACCCCCTAACTCCACCCAGTACTCTCAGCTTAGTTGAAATTATTTTTAAAAATTCAGACTCCTGGTCATACATGTACTTTAATATTAAATACTCCAAAAACATAATATGTCTTCTTTAAAATAGTTATCGGCACTGTAAGAAAATTCACAACTAGTAGTGCAAATAGATATAAAATTAAGTGGAGGTAATAAAAAAAATACAAATTAAACTATATCCTTTGTTTCCCATCTGATATATGAAAATATGGCAACTCTACATATAGTCTTAAAAAGTGTCTCCTGTGCCACCATAGTCTCTGCAGAAAACTGTGGGAAAGAGCAGTTTATCAAATAGAGACACCAGGTCAATATTTGCACTTTTTAGCACATCAGCTATTGGCCTTATCTCCAGCAGAGTTGATAATTTGTTTGGGTCAACCTGCTGACTAAACAATACACATAGCTTAATCTGAGCACTTTAGTGCGAAGAGCTAACGGCACAAAATGTGACTACACTGTTCTCTTATAGATTTGTGGCAAAAAGAGTCTGTGGGTGAGTTTGTAGTAAATTTAAATTACATAAATTGGGGAAAATAATACAAATCAGCCCTACATATCTGCCCAACAATATCGGCCATTGATTTCTCTGGATTCTAAACAATTGGCATCGGCCATGAAAACCCCATATTGGTCGATCTCTAAGATTAAAGCAGTAAATACATGTACAAATGTATTTTCTTACCGTTTACGTTGATTTCTGTGTCATCCACTACCACCACCTCTGGGTTCTCTGGTTGGTATTGGACCGGGTTGATTGGGATTTGCCCCCTCTCTGGCTCATACGGGGGGTACTCCAGGAGCTGTCCGCCCACCCCATCCTCATCTGGGGCCTCGGTGGGCAGCTCAGGCACCTCTCCCGGAAGTACATTAGTGAAATAAGGGAAAGTGCCGATCTCAAAAACATGGACGCCGCGCACGCCAGAGTTGGTCTCCCTGAAAGAGAAGGAAAATGACCTCATATACGAATGTACAGCTTTGAGAAAATACCAGATCAATTTTATTGTCTTCCTTTTATACCTAACCAGTTTTCCTGTTAAGCTGCACTGAGACCTTGGTTTGAGCTGTTCTATTATTATTGTATTTAAAGGCCCTGTACCTGATTTCCTATTTATTTGAGCCAAATCTGTCTTGCCCAGTACAGATATATTGTATAAGCAGCTCTTGAGGTCAAAATAAGTCCACTGCATAATGTCTGTATCTAATTAGAAAGCATTTTATTGTCTGATAATCAGGAAGTGCGCCTCAGCATGCTAGTTGTTGTTAGCTTGACCATGACAGCAAAACTCCATTCTGATCTTTGAAAGATGTGAATAGCACTTGTAAACTCATCACGGTGAATAATTAGAATGCTTAGAATGCATAAGGTAAGTGAGGAATAACTTTGGACCATCGCAAACCATTCCAAATGAACTAGTTGTGTTTTTCACATTTTAAGCCAGTAAAGTCAGGTACAGCGCCTTTAACTTGCGTAAAATAAATGTTACCATGATAATTAATTTACAATAATCTGACTCTGTTTCATTGACTTACTCAGCCAGAACTCTGACAGACTCCTCATCATCAGTGGTGATGCGGTAGTACGGCCCCTGGCTCGATAACAAGAAACCCCATACAAGGCCTTTGCTGAAGCCTGCATGCATCGCCACACTCTGGCCCTTGGCTGGTGTGGAGGTGAACTGTATCCCATCTCTCGCGTACAGGACAAGGGCATAAGATGCAGTCTCCAGGGAGGCAAGAACCAGCTGGAAAGTGTTTCTCTGAAAAATTATAGTAATAAAATTAAAAGTAATACATCATTGTTAATGTTATAATCTAACACAAGAGGGGCAGGACAATGTTGGCAACGCATATAACTGTAAAAGTAACCATAAAAATGAAGAAAAATCTATTTTTTATCACAAATTTTTGGGACTTTGTTTTCTTTTAATCAAAACATATTTTTGTTACTATGAACAATATACTGCTGAATTAAATATGTGATACATTTTACAAAGTCATTTTTATAGTGAGTCTTTTTAATTTTGATGGAAAAAAAAAATCTAGACAAATTTTGGTCATTAGAAAAACAGATAACAAAATACAAGTGATACTGGTAGGTTGTATGGGGTTGAATATTGCAACAACTTTTAGGTAATATTATGTGGTTTCTAGGGCAGTCATTTTTAATTGTCAATGATCAATTTGGGTCTTTTTAATCATAAAGTCTACAGCCAATCCTCAAGTTCTGTCACTGTGTCAGAGTTCAGATTTAGATTCCAGATTCCATTTAGATACATTTTTAATGAGAAAAAAATGAAATCATATGGAAAACTGAGATCAAGCAACATGAGGAAATCATGATTAATTATTTGTCATATCAGCCCCAGTCGTTACAATTACTCATCATTTCTGCATGGTTTTAACCAGCATTTTTACACTGCCCCAAACAACTTTCTGAGATTATATAATGTTTAAAGTTTACCTTCTTTATGCCTTCTCTGCTTTGCTCCTCTTGCATTGCCACGTCGACCCATGTGACCACCACAACGTGAGTGGGGCTAACTTCGTCTTCGTCTGGAAAAGCCCTGTTTATGTGCTCTGCTGCCTGCCTCAGAAGTGCAGGACTGTCATCTTGTCTGAAGAAGACTTTGCCCACCCCATCGCTGGTGTCCAGGTCTCCTTGTAGAGCCGCGATCATGCCGAAGCTGGCGGGCATGTGGCCGAGATAGGTCGACTCACTGGTCGGCTTTGCTGTGGCAACAAAGCCATTGGTGTTGATCTGGAAATAACACAGAGGTTTTTTTTAGAATCTGATAAAAAAATCCTCTGTATTTTTTATTCATTTTAATTAACTTCTAAGTTTTATTTATTTGTTGCTATTTTATGATTTTTGCTTTTATTTGATTTGATTGGTTTGATTCACTGTGTGTTAATAAAATGTGCTATATAAGTTAAGTTAGGTACAGGATGTAACCTTCTGGAGGCTGCAAGTCACCTGCATGATTCCATGGAAATAGAAAGTTACAGAAGTTATGGTTATTTGGCCCTCCTCCAGGCCAAATAAAAGTTAGGATTGTAGTGATACAAACATGCTTTCTGAAAATGTTTTTCTTTGTTTTTCAGTGCTATAAATACAACCAAAATGAAAAAACAAACAAACAAACAAACATGCTTTTATTGTAGTCTATTTTATAGCTAAAAATTACATTCTGTGGCTTTAAATATAACTGCTTTGTCTGGAATGCCCCTTAGTATGGCATTAGTAAGGTTCTGTTATTTTAAACTTATTTATCTCAAAGAAGGCAAGCAGATGATGCCACAGGTTACAGGTTAGCTCAGTAGAGAGAGAAGGTAAAAATACATTTTTTAGTGTGTTTTTTAAGCAATAAAAACTAGTGCCATTGATAAAACACAAGATATTTTTAATACCATACTGTGGAACATTCTAGTCACCAACCCCTGAAGTCATCCTGTAGTACAAACTGAGACAAACAGGTGGCGGCCCCTCTATGAAGAAAAGTTACATAGTGCACCTTTATGGGTCTGTAGCCGCATGAAGCAGAAACAGAAACAGAAAAGAAATACTCAAAGACAATGGCGCCGGGAGATTAGGGGTTTACTGCAGTTATTTCCTCAGACTGATCATTTGTACCAATGGTAAACAACTAAAACTCCCAAATAGGTTGTTTTTATGTGAGGTCATTACAGTCTACAGGTATTTGAACAACATACAGAAAAATGTGCTGAATCTGCTGCTTAGGAAACCATTTGTGAAGTTTTGGAGAAGCCAACAATACAAAATATGGACAGTGAAGTCTTTTTATTTTGCTTTTTTAGTGCAGACCAGTATTTATTTATGTGTAATGGACATTATTTCCATAGCAATTTGCATACTGATGATGGCATAATAATAATAATAATCAGGTATAACTCCAGTCCTGGACTAAACTGGGTGCAAACCAAGACTAAGTAAACAAAATTGAAGAGATAGATAAAAAACTCATTCAAAACAATCTATTACCTCTTACCTATCCAGTAAGACTGACTCAAATTAAAGAAGTTCTCATAAGTTGTTGAATGTAGGGGACTGGAGGGGACTCAGGAGCTCATTATGAAGAACTGCAATAACACTATATGATTTTCAGTTTTTATCAATCAAAACCACAGAGACAAGGGACAGGGGCCTAAATGCTACAGATCAATATAATGATATTATAATGATGTGAGATCTTGTGACACCAGAAAATCACTGTGATAGGGGCTATCTCTCAGCTGGTCTGACCGATGTAAGTCCCTGTTCACACACATAAGACAAATGATCTAAGTCATCTGCCGTGTTCCACAAAGCCTTAATGAACAAACAAGATGCCATTTACCACAGCCTGCACACTTCTGTTTTACGGTGGACACATGCAGGGCTCATAAAGCAGAAATGCAGAGTTCATGTCAAAAACACTCACACACTCTACACTAGGGACTCCCTCACTTCCTGAAAACAAGAGCACTATTCCGAGTCACTCCGTTTCCTGTCCTAGCCTGGACACGGAGCACCGGACAAATCACTAATCAAAATCACAGAACCAAAGATAAAACAAAGGAATAAGGGGGATAAAACCCTTGATAAAAAACAAACAAACAAACAAACAAAAACCATTTGTTTTTGAATAAGTTCTGAGCATACCAAGAAATAATGAATCACACTGTGGAGGAGGCTGCAGACCTCCTCATAATTCAATGGTTTGTTTTAGCCATATGTGGTTTGGAAAGCACTGTTCCCCTGCAGGGCTCAGACAGTTCAGGTGTAGAGTGTGTCTCAGTGAATATCTCAGGGCCAAATGGAAGATAACATCACTCATTAAATGTAATGGGGAAGCCCCAAAAAATGTTATAGAGTCGATATGTCTTTGACTGATGTAATCTGTTTACATAAACCAGGATTTGTTCCATACTGACAGACATACACATCTTGCAGCGCAGTGACATGTATTGACTTGGCCTTTACCGTGGCCTTCTTAAACAGAGCTAGACATCAGCTTTTCAAGGGAAAAGTTTTTTGCTTTAGTTGAAAATAACATTCTCGGATTGGATCATAAACATGGAGACCCTGAAAGCATGACAAGAGAATAAGAGTAAATCTGCAGTTTAAATTCATTCAGGAGATAAGCATCTCTTTGAGACCACAGGGCCATTTTGCATAGACCCACCGTGGATGTTCTTGGAAGGATTGCAAAAACTTCGCCTCCAGATCTTTGTTTTTTTGGTCAACATGTAAAACGATAACCTCCAGGGAAGCGGCAAGAATCCATGGACACATGCCACTGTCCTGGTGATAAGTCAATCAGTGTCAGGTAGACAATCTCTTGTCTTTAACGAGTTGAGAAATACTGTGACGGTGTTCAACAAGACGATTTTAATTCCAAATTTTGTGCCATAGCTTCGTGTATGCACAATTGCCCAAAACAAATGGAAATGAGGTGACCTCGTAAATATTACACATAGTTCAAAATGTCACAAATGTCCCCATGCTGCCCATTACTTACAAAGATGCTGTTGTAGGAGCTATCATAAAACAGGACGGGCTTGTCCAGCTGAAGTTGGTGCGTCTTGTCCGTCCCTGGCTCCAGGACCTGGTCTCCTGCGCTTTGGCCGAAAGGGAAAAAGTCTGACCGTTTTACGCATTGAACATTCGCCACAAACCCAACAACAGCGGCACACAGCAGCCAGCCTCGCTCTTTCCAGCCCATTGTTCCAATAGTTTCCGACCGTCTCAGGGGCAGCTCAGCGGCCCGTTAGCTCCGTCCAGGGCAGAAGAGAGTTGCGCGCAGGCAGCAGCTAAAGTTCAGATGGAGTTGAGGAGGGGCGGGGTTGAGCGGGATCTTCATAAAAGTGTACAAGGACTGCCCCGACTCTACTTTTAATGAAGCTTTAACTTAGCCTGTTGTAAAGAGGTTACGTCTCTACAATAGTTAATATCAAATAAAAAGACACGTGTTTGGATTGGGTTCATCTAACAAGTAACAACAAACACTAACACCCCATGGTTAAGCATGGCGTTTTAACATTGCAGCGCAATACGACTGACATGAGATAATATGTTGACTTACAATAGGCTACATGATGCACTGATGCCCGTTCACAGATGGAGGATCATAGAGTAAATAAAGACCTCAGTTTGGGAGGTCCCCACTTCTCTATGGACAACACTGGGGCTGTCCTGGGACTTCTGGACAGGAGCCAAACGGAGCATCAGCGCGAGGACATCAGCGCACGGGCCACTTACCGGCAACAGAGCCCGGCGGTGCATCTGATTGAAACATTATGAAAAGGACAATATCACCGCGCAGTGTACCATGCACTAATTATTCGAGGTATGCGCAATGATCAGACTCCGCTCTGGCTGGGATAATGAGAGGCGGGCTTGTCTATTTGGTTTGTGGTACTTAACTTAGAGCCGTTTCAACAAACATCCAGTCATTCTCCAGCACTGCAGGCCGGTCAGCTGATGGGATAGGGCCAAGTTATAATCACCATAATATACAGTAAGAACCACTTAACATTTTCTGCATAGTCCCTCTTGCCTCGACAGCATCCTGGAAAAAGCAAAGCAAAACCAACCAAACAGGTCATCTATTATATGATAGAGCTGAGTCAGGACAATTGCATGCTGCTGTGAATTATTTTCTTGCAAATGTATAATGGAATATTTGGTAGTTTAATCTTTGAAACTGCTGTCCAGAGTGAAACCTGGTTAAGACCTATATAAACTGTGAGAGCTTCAACTCAAATGTTTTGGATTAGTGGTACATGCAATGCACCACATATAACGCAAAACATATTGAAAAGTATAAGCCTATACACATAAACTTTATGCTTGTTGATCACTGTGTCATATTCCTATGGCCCAATGATGAAGACAGATGAATAGGTGATAGTTACTATTGTGTATAAGCCTCACATGCTAGATTAATCTATCAGGGAAAATGTATTAAATGCAGCATGTAC
>KN475507.1:5348-29360 GCA_000787095.1 Periophthalmodon schlosseri | reverse complement strand
AAGAAGAAGAAGAAGAAGAAGAAGAAGAAGAAGAAGAAAAATACAATCCAATAGTTTTGGCCTTGGTACTGTCCTGATATCAGATGCCATAGAAAAATATAATTCTTGCCTCACAGAGTCTGCCCCACAACAGGCTGGAGATGGATTCTTCCTTCCTCCTCATGAATTAATGCAGGACTTCCCTTTTCTAAACTGCAGAGCTCTCGAACACAAATGCCATTCCCAAAGAGGAGTGTTGTAACACAGAAACATCTGGAGAACTGGACAAGATCAAGTACCAGATAAAACAATCCTGCCAGATGAATTTAGTTTCACTTTAAAGTACAGTGGAAGTGTATGTGGACAGTTTAATCACTTCACATCTTTGAAATGCAGTACAGAAATGATAATGCAGTGAGGTAGTTACTTTTGTCTTAAGCGGTAACTGACTGAACTGACCAGCCTACTTTCTTCTTTGTAAAGTATTGTAAAAGTGTGTGGTTTTGCTATCAGGGAATTGACCAGTCCAGACAAAACAAATTAGTAATGTAGTTGTGGTAGTTATACTGTCAGTGTCACTGACATCTAGCCTAAATCTACTATCACTACCACCACTAAGGTACTTTCTACTAACAAAAACTTTTTTATTTAGGCATTCTTGTTACTCTACAAGATTAGAATATGTAAAGTGACACCAATACCTTTACTGATTGATAATCATTAAATAATACAGTGCAGATTGGAAAATTACCATATATGATCTTTCCTGTTTCCTGTTGAGTGAAATATAGCTCAAAGCTGCCCTCTGGTGTTTACTATGAAAAAATGCAGTGGAATTAAACCTGAAGAAGATTTTGCAGGTCCAGTAGTAGTTAAAATGAGGGAGACAAAGGCAGTGGTCATAAATAACTGTAATGCACATAATAGCCAAGGATAAGAAACATTAACAATATTGTGCTGCCATGACAAAAATCAATTTTGGGCACCAAGAATGCTTTGAGTTAGATAAGGTTGTTTATCACATATGTTGTCCAAAACTACAAGGCTATTAATAAAGTAATGTTACAAGAACTAGCCTACAAGTTCTACAAATAATGAAGAACTCGTAATTCACCAAACTTGGACACTCACAGACACTTTACAGGGAAAGTAAAGGCAAATAAACAAACAAACAACAACATAAAGAAAATTACTACAATATACAGTATAATGCAAAAAATAACCCACAATAACCCTCCGGAGGGTAAGTCGCACCGGAGTATAAGTCGCACCAGCCAAAAAATGCATAATAATGAAGAAAAAACATATATTTCACATATAAATTGCACCAGTATAAGTCGCACACCCCAGGCAAACTATGAAAAAAAGTGTGACTTATAGTCCGGAAAATACGGTACTTCTATTTTCCTCATATTTCCTCAAACAATCTCTATATATACTGAATAAAACTGACAAGAAACAAGTGCATTAGTGGGTCAAGAGTGTGAGCTACAGGTGGTCTACAAGGATGTGGCCAGTAAGATAATTAAGAAAACAATAGTTGGACTTGCTTAAAAGTTACCAAACAATGTAGTAGTCAGGAGAAAATGTAGTAGTCAGGAGAAAATCCAAGGCACTAGGTATAAAAATGAACGTATTAAAAGTCCTTTATTACAGCATGGACTTCCATATATACTAATTTCTCTCTCAAAATGCCTGGGTGAAACGTGTACTTTTGCATCAATGCCTTTCTCGAAAAATGTCATAAAAGCAGCAGACCTATAGTAGCTATTGTATCCGACCTTTATGTAACTATGTGGGCGTAACACTTCACTCAGTCTGACTCACTCTACTTATACCCTAATGATAAACATCAACTCCTCTGCTCCCAAAGGCTCACAGGAATAAAGCCCCAATCACAGTGATGTCATTAGCGAACACATGCTAATGTGTTGAAAGTCTGTTGTCAAGGAAACAGCCAGCCCGATGTAACCGTGGGAGGTTTAATTAGTGCCATGAATGAAATGTATGGATTTTTTTTGTTGTATTGTGCTGATGACGATATTCGTATGCTATTGTGGCAAGCCACCAGAAATGTGCTAAAATGTCCCTGTTAATGTCATGGTTGAGGTTCAAGTATTGCACAAAAAGTGAATGGACTGTGAAATTAAACATAAAACGCTCTTTCTATTCTGTATCACCCTTTTCTTGCCTTTATATGATATGACAATGTAAAGATGAAAATTTCAGCATTAAACATTTTTCGATATAGGCCTATCTCACATTAAATTGTACGGCATTGGTACTATTTAATGGCATTAGCCGCAGACCTGAACTAAGGATGTTCCTCTAAACTAGTTCAGGGGTAAATGCTATTGACCCACAAACCTCTAAGTCAGTATCTAATAGAGTTGTGATCTTTACAGTAGGCAACAGACCTCTTGTGGCTTAATAATGAATCTCTTGTCCCTTTTTAGTTTGTTTTTTACTAATTTGAAGAATCTGTTCACACTGATGCAGTGGTGCTGATTGTAAACAAAAATGTTTTCAGGGATTGTCTTTGTCAGAAGTCAGTCTTTTTTCAAATTATATGTTTAGGGGATTTATAACAGATAACAGCCTACATTACTGTGCCACTAAGTCATTTTATACCAAGAGTGTAGAGTTACAAGTATATGCAACTGCTCTTCTCCCAGTAAGATGGAGTTGTTTGGTGTAAAATATGAGGCCAGTTCCACAGCAGTCAAAGGTGGAGCAGAGCGGCCTCCTTCTCTGACCCTCCTCATGAGAAACTAACCCTGTCCCACCAAACAAAAACAACCTAACACAACCTAGTTTTGGTTCATGGGGGACTCCATTTAAGCAATTGAGGGAAAATCAAAGTTTACTTTGCATAGAGTGATGAGCTTTAGCCTATGTCATCTTTCTGTGTCATGTCTTCCTTTACCTAGAAGCTCACTAATATAAGAAATAAGACATAGGGCTCCTACCTTAGTCTTGTCAGCTTTAGTGCTCTCAGATATGGCCTGTAATCCTCTCATGGATCTGCAATGCAACAAAAGAATTGATTTGATTATAATTCATGTTGATACTGAGTTTGCTGTGAGTTTGAGTAGGTCTTTTCATTTTCTTAGCCTATTCATTTACCCCCTTTGGGTACAATAAAGTTTACAATAAATTTCTTTGTTTGAATATTATTGCTGAAGTTATATTGTTATTACTCGTGGTGTTTTAGTCTCTTACTTTCGTTCATGTGGATGTTGACTGGAATGTGCTTAGTGATGTGTTTATGTGTGTTTATGTGTTAAGCACGTGATCTTCTGTTCCAAGACAAATTTCTCCCATGAGAGACAAGGAACGCATTATCTTATTTTATCTTATCTTATCTTATATTTTACTTTAAGATATGTTTCTAGCAGAAACTCTAGTTACCCAGTTTAGTTTAACTACCTTTTTTGGCACCACTCCCCTGCTGGTCACAAGATGGTCATGCATTTATCCAAAACCTCTCAGAGACAAAGGTGGGCTCAGTTTCCGCCAGTAAAAATAAAATAATAAACCTACTTATGATGCTGGACTGCTGTGTGGGAATAGCCCCATCACAGGGTTAAAGGTACAGGCAAGTGCGTCAGCTGATGCGTAACGTCACATGGGCGGGAACCGGCTTTGCTCTGCCTCTGTCGGTGCTCTGTCTGCGGCACTGTGCAGCCTCCTGACCGCTGTGGAGCTGCCTCTCCCCGGCTTCTGTCATCGGCTCTCCTCTCATCACTGATCATGTGCTTCTCTCCACGGCGAACAGGGGCTGCGCTGCGCCAGGAAGTTAGCTCTGAACACCCAGCCTTCAAGGCTCCCATCTCCTCCTGACAGCTTCCCTCATCTTGACAGCCATTTTCTGGTTCTTTTTTGCACCTCTAAGTCCTCCCAGACATCGGCGGAGAATTCTCACACACCACAGCGGCACAGGCCTGGCTGTCTCCCCGCTTCCTCCTCTCCGCAGGCCGGTAGAGCTAGTCATGGAGGACTCGGTGGGCTCGGTTCTGGAGCAGGAGTCGTCGCTGATGGATGAGCCGCTGCCTCTGCCTACTTTGAGCCCCGCAGTGCCCCCTTACGTTACTTTAGGCCTCACTGTGGTCTATACCGTATTCTATTCACTGCTATTTGTCTTCATCTACGTGCAGCTATGGTTGGTGCTCAAATACAGACATAAACGACTGAGTTACCAGACCGTGTTCTTGTTCCTGTGCCTGCTGTGGTCGGCCTTACGCACGGTCCTCTTCTCGTTTTACTTCAAAAACTTTGTAACAGCGAACACTTTGGGGCCCTTTCCATTCTGGCTGCTCTATTGCTTTCCAGTATGCCTGCAGTTCTTCACACTTAGCCTCATGAACCTATATTTTGCAAAGGTAAGTTAACAACACAAATGGTAGCAATATCAAATTGAATTCATTCTTGATGGTCGATCGCGTAACTGCAGCATCCTCCAGCTCACTGCACAAACCCCTATTCAAAACATTCAGCTGATTTCATGATATGTTTGTTTGAACAGTGATAATGCATTTCCCAATAGCTCAATAACTAATGAGTTATCCAATATATCAACTCAAGGCTAAACCAACGTAATGTAATTAAACAGGTACAGTGCAGGTTAATGCACGATCTGGGGGCAGGTCTGACTCTGCAAATACTAACTGTCACATGTTTGGCTGGTATAAGATTTATTAATGATTTATTCAGATAAGAAGCTTAAAATTAACTATATATTAACCCAAAAAGTTTTAACCTGTTTATTACATAAGCACAATACATTCTTGGATTGAACATTTTGTTGATGGCATTTTATTGTGTATCTTGAATCAAACTCAAAATCTACACATGATTTATAGAAAAGTTTGAACTGGGCAGTCATTTTCAAGCTTTTAAAACCTAAACATTCAGTTATTTCTTGAAATCTCTGGTGTACCGGTGTAATTACCTCTTACCCTACCATTTCTGGCATTGCACCGATCTCTTTGTCCCATAGACCTACCCTGTCCTTAAATTAATGTTATGCATTATGTAATACTGATAGTACATGTTGTGGCATGGGAAGCTATTCAAACATTCGACTTGTGATCTTAAGCTCTTCCGTGTTTGCACAATACTTGGAACGTTTTGTTATAAACTTGTTCCGTTGTCAATATAGCTATGACTCTTTACATGTCAGATATGTCAGCTCCAGGTTAAATCATTAAATGCAAGTTATTTAATCTTTGCAAGAAGATAACATAGGCTGAGGCTAAGGTAACCTCAAGATCTATGAAGTTAACTGCTGATGTCAAAATCAAGGCTGTAAAATCAAGATTCATGTCATATAGAAACACACTAGTATGTAACATTTCATCATGTTGGCTGCAAAGGATTATGGTTTATGTGGTACTCTTTACTGAGGAGTTAAGAAGCGTGTAATGTTATATATTGTTTGTTATTATGAAATGTTTTATACTGAAAGACTGGAGTTACGTCTATAGATTTACCTTATTCAGAGTACTAGAGGTTTCTGGTAAAATGCAAAACTAAAAAATATGACCTTTAGGAGAACAGTATAGATAGTACTTTATTATTACACATTCATTTCACACTTATAGGGCTTTCAGTGTTCTAAAAGCTATTGTATTTTACTTTTAAATAACCTAGTGCACTGTGGAGAAAGCTAATTTGCAAGATATTCGGTTCCTTCCTAAATAAAAGGTCTAAAATGGACATACAAGGTCCATCAATGGATAATATTGTCAATGAAAATGCCAGGTGCTAAAATAAAAACCCTTCTAGATACTGCGCTGTTACGATGTGATGAATCATTCTTTCAGAGGCTTACATAACACACATATCAAATAATGGTACCGCTGCGTGTTACCTAGGGATTATTTTTAGCTTCATCCTGTTGTAACGATTTGAGTCACTGCTGACGGTTGGACATAGCACATATCTTTTTGCAGTTTGAAAGGCAAAGAGTTACTGTAAAGTATCTGGTGTTTCCGGTGTTAAACCAGACCAGCATATTTTTAGAGAACAAAATACAGAAGCGAAAATGTGCTGCCAAATCTTAACGTTGTAGTATAAATGTTTTTTGTTTTTTTCTCTCTTGCAGGTTGTTTTTAAGGCAAAGTCAAAGTATTCACCAGAGCTTTTGAGATATAGGTAATGTAATATGTATGTGTTTGCCTCCTGTAAAAAAGTATTGGTTTTCAAACTGTGGTGCAAATTTACAATACTATATACAAATGTGTAGATTTGTGCCACTTTTTGCTAATTAGTTTGGATTTTAATTTGGTATTATATTGTAATGTGTAAACTACTGTGTCCAAGTACTTTTCATTGTGGATCCATAAAGTTTGTGTAAGTCTAATACTAAGGCACACTTTCTAATGACAACCAGAAGAGCATAAGCATGAATATATCATAATTAAAATATTTTGTCACTCACAGCCTCATCCGTCACATTTTACCTCACTCACTTGAACCACTTAAGTTTGATATTGAATTATTATTAATACGGAAGAGTCTACCCTAAAGTTTTGCAGTAACTTTATAATGTATTTATTGTGTGCCATTTATTGTGATTAATGTATTTGGAAATGGGGAACTAGTGTGGATTAGATACCAAAATGTACATTTAAAAAATCTTAAATTTTAATCTCTTAATCATTGTTATTTTTAGTACAATGCTTTTCCATACAAAGGCATAAGGATACAGCATAATTCATGTGGATAAATGAATGATCGTTAATATATTTTGTGCTTCACAGGTTGCCTCTGTACCTGGTGTTCCTGTTGATCAGCCTGGTGTTTTTAGTGGTGAATCTGGTGTGTGCGCTGCTCGTGAGGATGTCCTCTGCAGACACACACACCGTGGTCCTGGTCCGAGTCGCCATCAACGACTCGCTGTTCGTGCTCTGTGCGATCTCTCTCGCCGTGTGTCTCTACAAGATCGCCAAAATGTCTCTGGCCAATATCTACTTGGAATCCAAGGTAGGCCACTGCAGAGACCTTAATGGAAAAAAACAAAACAAAAAACAGTTACTGGTACTTCCTTTTATGCCCCACTACTAAATGACTCTTTATTTTTGTACAGGGAACCTCAGTGTGCCAGGTGACGGCCATAGGAGCAATTGTCATCCTCTTATACACATCCAGAGCCTGCTATAATCTGGTTGTTTTAGGACTTTCGAACAAGAAAATCAACTCCTTTGACTACGACTGGTACAACGTATCAGATCAGGTAAACTCTTTAAAACGGAAACCCACAATTATTCACTAGCAGATTCAAGATTCAACATTTTATTGTCATTGTCATAGAAAACAATCAAATTACATTTAGAGCATCAAATACTTTTCCACAAATCAGGAAAAACACATTACAAATTGTGATTTATAGTGTATTCAGAACCAGCATTTCATAATTAGTCTTGCATTTCAAGCCTTTTTGCCAGAATACACACTTCTTCAATACTTACAAAATACAGAGAGAGATGTCATTCTGGACTTAACAGGCAAACAATATACTTCTCTCACAAGAAAGAAAGAAATAATCTTGTGTTTATAATCTAACCTACCTGTAATCTTAATGGCACACCTGATGGGTACGTGCAATTAATGAAATCAATATAGAGATCGAAATAGAGATTCAGTCATCTCTAAACCTCTAAGCTTGGGGTATTGTAATCGGGAGGTTCACAGCCTTTCCTCTGCCAGTAAAAGCATGTGGTTTGTAGCAATAAATTTGATTCTTTTTGTTTTAAAATTACAATTATTAAAATCTTGTTTATGTTCAGGAAATGTATATTGAAAGACATGTTTTAATAAGATAAATAGAATTCAAAATTGTGATTGATCGATCAATATGAGGAATATGTGTAACTTTTCTATTTGCAAAATACAGTCTAGAGGGCCACACCTATACACCATGTGTTTGTGCTGCCGTTAAATGCTATGTAATGGTTTTGTTGCATCTCCTATAGGCAGATTTACAGTCCACACTGGGAGACACTGGCTACATCGTCTTTGGAGTGATCCTGTTTGTTTGGGAGCTGCTGCCCACTTCTCTCGTAGTGTTCTTCTTCAGAGTTCGAAAACCCACTCTAGACCGGGTAAGATGGCATTTGCATTACAGGGAATCACCTTCACGGAACATATGTGAAAGAAGAATTGAAACTGAGAAACTGAGAAAATGTTACTGTATTTGCATGTTGGTAGTTACTTGAAGCCAAACACTGCCAAAATGCCATCATCACTAACATATTTTGCAGCAAATAAGGTTCTTTATTCTGGGTTTGCAGTTGATTAAAATGCCAACTAGACATGGGCCGCGTGCAGTGGTCTCTTTCACGTCACTTAGCAACCATTTTGTAATACACTAATGGGGGAAAAATACATGAGAAAACTTGGGTAATGCAGCTTAAAATGCATTGCTTATTTTTGTACAGTCAGTGCTTTTGTCATACAGTTCCAGTTTAAGGGCTTTTTGCAAAAGTAGTATGATTGTATAACTTTACATTGACTTTGCCTTAGTCGTGTTATACAATATGCAGTAGATCTTTATTATGGTATAACTTTATTACTTGTATTTGTGCTTGTTTTAGAGTGGCACTGGGCTCCCGAGTCACGTCTTTTCCACTCGCTCTTATTTCTTTGACAACCCTCGACGTTACGACAGTGATGACGACTTGGCCTGGAGCGTGATGCCTCAGAACATACAGGCCAGGTAAAACAATGCACTAAACCATAACTCAGAAATATTTATAAAAACTGTCGCCCCTCTCTCCATAATTGCTGCTGTCAAGCTCATCATTTTGCTTTAAAATGTTTGTTTTAATCTGTGCTACATGATCCTGATGTTTTTATTTGGTTATTTTGTTCGTTTATCAAGATATGAACATTAATAACAGACAAACGAGGCCTCTTTCCCCGAGGTCACTCCCGCTAGCGTTAGCAACAGGTTTAATTGACAGCGTTGCTAAGTTCCCACTCCCTGCTAAACCAACGGTGTGGGCAGGAAGGGCCATTACCTTTACCAGCCTTGCTCCAGATTGGCTCTTTGGTTGCTATGACACTCGCTGTAGGAATTCCAAATATGGAACTTGGCTCCAAATTTGCCCCTGTAACTGCTGGCCCCTACAAGCTTCATTTGGCTGGAGCTGAACGCTATGGGTGACGTCACACTCATGACATTTTCAAGGTGCACTGTGTAACCTTTATTGTTGGGGGTCTCTGCTACCGACGTCTCTTCATGGAAATGTTATTGAATTCCCTGAAATGTATGGCATTAAATGTATTTATCTTGCATTTATTAAATTGCTTGTGTTTTTATTGCTCACAACTTAATTCAAAAGACTCACCATCCCACCATACATAGACGTGCATATGCTTTCCACACCACTCCACAGATCTGACCTGTAACTTTGCCTGGTGGCTTTGCATGGTTATCTCCATGGGGAAAGATTTGTTTAATGCCATACCGTGGGACATTACAGACAAAGCAATAACATCTCCATGGAGACAAGCAGATGACAGATGCTCCACCTAAACATAGTTACACAGTGTACCACCTTATTCAAATATTCAAATTATTCAGTATTAAGTCATTTGCATCTCTTAGGCCATAAAATCCATCTTTATTTGTATAACACATTTTATCATTATGATGTCTCCAAAATCCCAATTAAATGAATCTGCCAGACTGTTTGAATAACATTTCATTTCATTTGTCATTCATTTGTTTCTGCTCAGCCTGGTGTCTGACAGTTACGAGTGGGGGAGCCAGAGCAGTGGAATCGCAGCATACATCGGAGGAGAGGACTCGTATCACCTTCCTCCTTCACTCGAGGAGCTCAGCCATTACTGATAAAACCACTGAATCCTGTTTATTTAAGTGAATTTGCACAATTTGTCTCTCTTCCTGATTCGTTCAGACTGTGGCACATGGGCTTGTCCCTAATCTGTTACATTCACAACATTGTTTGGTACCACTTTATAACTACACTTTAATTAGTCTTAAAGCATAAAGACTTCATCATGAACAAATAATTTATTAAGAATAGTGTTCTCACGATACTAAAATTTCAAACTTTATTTCGATAGAGGCTTGATACGCAATACCGATTTCGATTCAACAATGATGAAAAAAACACTTAGGCAATAGAACGTAATGTAATGTGCTTTCTTCAGATTACCATGTGGTTCTATACTGGTGCTGATGAAGCTCAAGATTACTCTAAAACTGCTTAAAAAGGTCAAATACTTATACTACTACAGTATCAGTACATTTTTGATACTGGTTTTAGTATCAATTAGTATCTGATTTTTGATACTTTTGACAACCCTAATTAAGATTGATTCATGATCGTAGTTGCTAAGTCTGAATCATTCTTAATATACTATTTGGTATGTCTTTGCTCATGCTTATTGAGGCTATTAAAAGTGTAGTTATTATAAAGTGTTATCCATTGTTTATATAGGACTTTCTTTGCCAGTATAAAGGTCCATTAATAGGACGTTAATTTGCACACTCCTTGTTGACTATATAATCCAATTTTTCTCTTAAACTTGTCTTGTATAGTTCATATTGAATATCTAATGTATTTGACCTATGAAATATGTACTGTATCATTACTATTTTATGTATTGTCGATGTACATGTGTCTTTCATACAAATGTGTTTATATTATAGAGGAGAGCTAGGCACATTAAAATTTTACAATCAGCACCATTGTTGCTAATCCACTGGTTTTAGACAAATAACACCTAATTTTTAAGAGTTTGAAACCATTTCACCCTGGTCATTATAAACCTATGTATTGTATGGATAGTTGTGTAGCGATAGGTGCAATACTGTTAATAGAACTGATCAACTGAACTGACATTGTGCACTGGTAAAATATTGGTAAAATATTTTTCTTACATTCAGTAAATAATAAATATATATTTGGTTGAAACCAGATAACTGTTTGTCTTCTAAATTTTTCTACGTTATAAATATATTTGAGTAACAGCTGTAATGTATGATCATGTCCAGCAGGTGGCAGCAAGACATTGTGTAGTTTTTAAATGAATGCAGAAAATGAGTTGTTTTGTCTACGCAAGGCGGTTCAAGATTTTGAAGTTTAGAATCCATTTAAATTACATAAATTAGACTGGATGATACGTAATATACAAAAACATGATGAACTGGACTCAAATTCATTCATATTTGAGCAGGATAGACTAGTTTCTGATTATAAATGTCAGTACAAAGCCTGTTATAACAAATTTTCAAGTGCCATATATTGTTGAAGAAAATATAGACAATAAACGATTATATTGAAACCAAACCATAAAGCAGCATTATGTCCAAAAAAAGTATTCAAAATTTACTATATTGTTAAAAAAATATGAGCAATAAATACATAACAGAATGCAACACGCTTATGTAGTTAGTTTCTATCTATTATGAGTCATAGAAGTTTATAATCCAGCCCTCTACAGCTCAAATCTCATCTCTCCCAGTACTTTCCCAGTAGTACAAAGAAAAAGTACACACAATAATTACTGACCCTCAAAAATGATTGTTCCATCCATCATGTGTTGAATGATAAGTCGATATAGTGATTATCATGACAGGCCTATCTCGTACATTTTTTTAAAAACAAAATGTACACAAAATAACTCCAGAACACACCTCTTTATGTCTCCATGGAAAGGTTATTGCTTTCCCTGAAGTGTATGGCATTAAACGTATATATTTTGCATTTATTAAATCACACGTGTTTCTACAAATAACTATTCATCTCCATGGAGACAAGCAGGTCCTCCACCAGGTGCTCCACCTGAAAAGTTACATAGTGTACCACCTTATGCAAATATTCAAATAATTCAATATTCAAAGTAAGAATTTGCATCTCTAAGCCCATAAGCCCATAAAAATCACAATTTTCCCAGTAGTACAAAGAAAAAGTATGATACGCACGATAAATATTGACCCTCAAAAATTATAGTAACTATCCTGACAGGCCTATCTAGTACATTTTTAAAATACAACATGTACACAAAATAACTCCAGAACACACTGCTTTATGTCAGAAATGGGTGGTTTATTAGATCATTCCTTGTTATTGCAAACTCAAGCACATTTTGCCAGAACAGTAGCTTATAACAGCTGATTCCATGTGAAAAGCATAACACTTTAAGCATATGCAGAACACTGTACCTTTAAGGAATAAACTGCAAAGACCAAGATGCAATAAAAATTAAGATTAATTTGTGTTTAACTGACATGATTTGAAGATATCGCCTGTAACGTAAAAGTTGTGTAAAAGACACACAATCCCTTTCAGTACATTGTTGTCGTGACATTCATGGTCTGCTGAGAATGAACAGAAATTGTGGCGTTTTCTTTATTTTTGTCCATAAACACTGGATCGCTCACTATTTCACTCAAAGCAAAAGGTCTTTAAACCGTTAAATTCACACAGTCACACGCGCACATGCTCTCTATAGGCCACTTTCTTCACACAGAGCACTTATTGGCTGATTTAAGGAGGATCGGGTCCGGCCTCCTACTAGCTGGCATCAGAGGATTTGTCAAGTTCCACCTTAACACCTTTCTCACCTGCGGCTGCAAGAAACACAAAGACATTACTGTCATTGTTTAAAAACACACCTAATAAATATTTTACATGCTAGCAGATTAAAAATTATGATGTCATATGGGAGCAGAAGCCAGTATTCCTAAATAATTATTTAAATGCTAAAAAACAATTTTTTAATCTGATAATTTGTGGTTAGTGTCAAGATCCACTGTCCAGCATATGAACAATATGCTCGAACGATCCTATTCAAAAATACATAAAATATAGCATACAACATAATTTGTAGGTTTTTCGGGAATAACTTACAAATGTAAATTTAAAAAAATGTATGTAAAAAAAATTGATTTAATATTTTCCAAAACCTGAGTCATGACCAGTGTTGTCTATTTAAAATTTTGCCTTGTATAAACCAAAAAAAATATATGGAAATATATCAAATTGATTACTTTAAAAGCTTACCTGTTAAATACTTTACTTTAGCTCTGGCTCGCTCATCTGCATCAAAATACCACACCGTAATGGCATACCTTTAGAGAAAGAGAAGCATACATTAATGTGGGATTACAGAGTTACAAAGGTCTTAATGAACCGCTGATGTTGCCCCTGGACACACACCTGGTGGCATAGGCGGGTTGGACTTCGTGTGGATTTCGCCGGTCCGACCAGAACAGCAGCAGGCGGTCGAATTTGGGCTCAATGTCGGCAAACTGGGCTTTTCCTTCAGGGAAGATTCGGAGCAGACCCCCATGTTCCTGCAAAAATTCAAGACAAAGCAAAAGGTGAGACTGTAAGAATCACCATAATCAAGTTTGTAGATTTTTCCCACTAAAATGATATCATATAAAATAAATAATGCATTAGTCTTAGACAGCACTCAAAGTTGCTTTACAATTTGGGGTAGACTGACGTAAGAGGGGCTGCCAATCTGTGCCCAAACACCACCAACAGTCACACACACACACACACACACCACATTCATACAAGGCAAGGTGGGTAACGTCTCTTGCTTACGGGCACAACAACAGTATGTAGTAGAGCCACAGCTGCCCCACTGTGGCACCTGGTATCCTCAGTGGTCTCCCATTCAAACATTAACCAGGCCCAACCCTGCTTAGCTTCTGAGATCAGACAAGACGAGCATTGTCGAGGAGGTTTCGCCATTTGAATTACCAATAGAAATGTTTACAATTTCAGTATTATGATTGTTGTACACTCACATCCACTCACACACAACCGCACACATAAAATATATGATCATGTAAAACAAGAAGGAAGAAGAAAAAAAGAATTATCCTGTTATAATGAAAAAATAAGCATATTTACGATGAACTATGCTCCCCTTAAACAATAGGGAGAGGAGATGAGGTGATCAAACGCCTTCTATTACTTGTAATTACAATCCCCTTGTAGCACGCCAGATGTGTGCTGCTTTGCTTTGTTCAATTATTAGCTTCAGAGGACGACAATGTGGGGAGGAAGAAGGCTTGTCCCGCTGCAGGGGCCATGAGGAAAGCCCGTGATAGGAAGCCGCAGCGGGGGACGGCCTTCCTGTGCCTGGATAGGAAGAATAACCTACAGGAAAACTGCTGCTCCGGGATAAAGGGCTGGAGAGTGGAAAAGCAGATTGCCGCAGAGAGTAGCGGTCAAACTCTTAACACAACTGATATGAGAGGGCTCGCTTCACACGCAACAAGCAACCGTTCACACCCCTCAAAGGCTGAAGACCGAGGCTAAACGGCGGGCAGACTGAATGAGGGGGAATGCCGTGAGATAGACCACAATAGAGTGAAATCAGACAGGACAGGGTCATTGTTTGAGTAGATTACAGTGCTAAAGATTTTAAATATAGATGTGCTACTCAGTTTTATAGCTAATATTTCTGTAATTACCGGATATATTCACAAGAAACGAAACTTGGACCAAAGTTCAATGACTTTTCTGTCAACTCAATAACCCCACCTATTGCTACATGTTTTGACCTGGTTTATTGTTAGTATTTCTATAATTACAAAGCTAATAAATGACAAAAAGGTGTTTGACTTGAAAGTGTATTTTTTTCTTTTGTCAGAACCAATGGTCAATTAAATTAATTAATGATAATAATTACATTTAAATAGAGTGAAATGCCAAGTCAGAAGCAGAAACAGGCATAGGTCCTTTTAACATCTCAGCATTTACTGGGCAGGGTTGAAAGTTCAGTGCATCTAAATATTAAGGTGCACTGTGATATGCTAATCTCCATGGTGATGTTATTGCTTTTTCTGGTATATTCCACAGTATGGCATTAAACAAATATATCTTGTATTTATTCAGTTACGGGTGTTTTTATTTCCCAAAACTAGCCCAAAAGCATACATTCTTACTGTAAGCAGGGCCCACTTCTCCACAGATCTGACCCATAACTTGGCCTGGTGACGTGGCCTGCTTGTCTCCATGGAGGTAGTTAGTTTAAATGCCATACTGCAGACCATTCCAGGAAAAAAAATCAATAACATCTATATGGAATCAAGCAGGTGGCAGACCCTCTACCAAAATATTATGCAATGCACCTTTAACATGAACATGCTTTACCGTTTTGTAAAAGAAAATGTGCACGATTACACATCAATCATAGCCGAGATTATACCAAAACCTAAACAAAAAAATATACTTTGATAATTCGCCATTGCTGGAATTCTGTACATGTTTAGTATTATCATATTGGCCTTGGCATATTGTCCTACGTCCTCATCATATTCTAGGTCGTGAAGACAGCAACTGTAGAATTAAGACAATGACACTGACATTGCACTGCCTCTGCACAGACAACAGCAGCCTATAAAGAGGTCTCAGCAATGCACAATATACAAGCATTATAATCTCATTTCATTGGGCAATAAAATAATTACCCAAACCACAACACACTTCAAACTGTTTCTGCCCCATTGGCGTTGATTTGCCGTAACTGTTGTGTTCTTATAACCACTTGTTTTGTCAACTGAAGCTCACTGATATTCACCCTTGAGCAGGAAAAGGTGCTAATGCTGCCTGACAAAGTAGATGTTATAACTAGTAGTATTAAAATAAATCTACAGTAGTGACATTAAAACTACCAACAGGTTTGAAGCCGATTTTAGGAAATGAAAAATCTAAAACTGAATAGAATTTTATAATTTATTTTTAAACAGCGGGCCAAGAGTTTTTTATATACAGATGCATTGATGGATGATTTGAGGACACTGGCCAAACTGCATTTAACTATGTACATTTTTTTCTTACTACATTTATTCAAGCAGCATAATAAGTGAAACAAGTCAAACAATAATCAGGTGCTTTTCAGAGATTCCGATTGGGCAGATAAACTTACTAGGAAAGATAAACTACTAGATAAAATAGCTATGCATATCAGAGCGCCTCGGATCTCTTCTTTCACCTAGTAATTATAAATACCAATAAAAATATTTCTATCAATATACAGTTAGGGATGTCAAGATTATTAGGTTAATCGAAAATCCTGATTATTTGGGGTACAATATAATCATAAGAGCTAAATACCATTTTTTCATTCAATCTATACTCCAAAAACAGTACAATTAATGTAAAGTGTTTTTTTATCTAGCTGTTTATGTCAAGTTAACTTCATAAACCAGGTCGCATACTGTAACATGTTAGATAATGGAAATGAAAGGTAAGGTTTTCATTGTTGTTTGGTCTTATTTCAATAATTGTGAATAATCGTTAAATCGTTGTGTTTTTTTCTCCCAATAATTGCAACACTAAAATTTGATATTGTGACGTCCCTATACACAATGTAATAAATACATTCAGTCTCTTGATGCTTAAAAGAAGTAGAAGGACGTTCATATTATCATCTTCTGGGTGTTACCAAGGAAACTACACACCCGTCTTAAAATAACGCAACTCCAGTTTCCCCCACCAACTCAAAACATGCACAATAGCTTCTGTAGCAATAGATTGCACTTCTAAATTGTACAACTGTGGCAGGACTGTTTATGAGGAATACTTAAAAAATCAAAATCAAAATGAATGAAAAATTTAGTGAAAGCGGCAACAGAGACACTGGAGCAGTTAAAAAGACAAACATGAGTCTATCAATGTTTTACTCAGATAACGTCAAATGGACAAACAAACTGGGTGACTGTGACCAAGGAGGTGGGCAGAGGGGCACAAACATTCACTTACTGGGCAGTAATAGTATTGGTGTCAGTAGTGTAGTAGTAGTAGTAGTAGCAGTATTAGTATTACAAGTTGAAGTTATAGTAGTGATAGTTTTAGTAGTAGTCAAAGCTGAGGACACATATTAACAAGCAGGTTTATGCTTATCTACGTTTAGTAGCAGAAGTAGTAATAGTGGTAGCAGAAGTGGTAGTAGTAGTAGTAGTAGTAGTAGCAGTACTATTAAGGGCAGGGCCAAAACATTTATTTAAAAAAAACAACAAAAAAAATAACAGGGTGACTGTGACCCAAGGAGGTGAGGAGAGGAGCACAAACATTCACTTATTGTGCAGTAATAGTATTACTGTGAGTATTTGTAGTAGTAGTATTAGTAGTAGTAGTATTAGTAGTAGTAGTAGTAGAAGAGTATTGGTATTACAAGTTGAAGTTATAGCAGTGATAGTTTTAGTAGTAGTCAAAGCTGAGGACGCATATTAATAGGCAGGTTTATGCTCATCTAAGTTTAGTAGCAGTGGTAGTAGTAGCAGTAGCAGCAGCAGTAGTAGCAGTAATAGTAGCAGTAGTAGTAGCAAGAAGTTACCACAAAAAATAGGGTAAAGGCAACTAATTATACTGTTGCCAGTGTTTTTTCATATTGTCTTTCACATCGTCTTTCATATTGTTACAGGTCATACTGTGATATTCATATTGCCCTGCCCTAGAAGTAATAACAGTAGTAATAAAAGTCAAGTTACCTTTAAATAATATTGGCACAAACCCTATGCCTAGTACTTAAATTAAATTTTTTTTTCTCCCAAAAAAAAAAAAAAAAAAAAAAAAAAAAAATAAAGTTATTTTGGTGCAACTACATCTGAGATACGGTTTGCTTTAGGTTAAACCCTGTCACCTTTTAGAACTCTATGACCTTTATGGACTAATAGAAAACTTACAAAACCAGCCACCCACACATTTCCGGTAGCACAAGATTGGCTTAAGGAAAGAAGATCTATCAGCAGATGTAAGATATTTAATTATAGGCGTGTACTTAAAGCTTTCTAAGAAAACCGATGCAAACGGAAAAGTATAATATTTGTGGGGCAGCTCTCAGCTCACTTTTCAGTCAATGGATCCTAATTTTTCACAGCATTTAAAAAAAATCTTAAGTCACAAACTAGTACAATAAATTTTAAGTTAACAACATTTACAGATTGCATGTGGCTTTTCTAGTAGTATCTGCATAGGGATGGCAATGTATAATGAAGCTAAAGAGGTGACTGTATATTTTACACTATCTTTATAAAAAGTACAATTAACTATATACTTCCTACGAAAATAATTTTGTTAATTTTGTTTTTGCTTTGTGAATTTAACTGCTACTTTACTTCAGTTTCTGGGCCTTATCATAGATTTTGAATATAGATATCGGCAACAACATTAAGACAAATATCAGCTGAAAAAAATTCATAACAGACCATCTCTCACCGCTAAACTAGCATCTCCACTGGTGTCAGGAGTCATCAAACGAAGAACATTATATAACATTTTTGAAATTTGATCTGCTAGAACAAACATTCTCAGATCCACCCCAACTGCAATGCAACTAAACTTTTAGCCTTAGCTTTGGCAATTACATAACAAGTTAAGCACCTGTCACAGCCAATCGGAGAGACTTATGGCACTGGGATCAGGTTGTATGGGACACAGTTACATTCCAAGATCCATCATTTCAACAGGACCCGTGCCAGACAGGAGGAGACAGGAGCAGATGAAATGACACACGAAAATAACTCAAGACTCAAATCTCAAAACGTCAAGAACCTGTACGTGCCTTCGTTCCCTCCTCAAAAACATAAGATAAATGAGAAAATTCAAATTGATTCAAATAACACAACATTTTTTTGGTGGGGGATGCGCCATCTGCTTGTCTCTTGGAGATGTTATTGCTTTACCCAGCATGTTCTACAGAATGGCATGGAAATTAAATCTCTATGGAGGAAAGTTCTCAGTAAGAAGGGATTTGTATCTTTTTTAGCTGTTAACACTTCTAACTGAATAGATGCAAGATGGAATAGTTTAATGTCATATTGTGGAAACTTCCAAGCAGCGTAATAACATCTCCATGAAGGCAAACACGTGATGAACCACCACTGGAAAAGTTAGAGTGCGCCTTAAAAATACACACATTTACCAAAATATAAATTGTAATCATTTCAGTTGTTACAGTACGTTGTGGGAAATAGTAAGCTTTTCAATTGGTGACCATTAAAAATAAAAAGGAAATGTAAAAATACTGATTACTATAAGCAAGGCAAGTTTATTTGTATAGCACGATTCGTACACAAAGTAATTCAAAGTGCTTTACAGAATAAGAAAGACATTAAAATCATTATACAACAACTCAAACCTAAATAATCGTCATAAATTAACATTCTTATAATACACTTCTTTTTAGTGCCACCATTTCCGCATCTATTCTCACTAATCTTGGCCTTGGAAAAAGTCACATGTTTGCAGGTGATCTGATTCAGACGTTGCATTTCTGACATTAATTTTCATCACATGAGCGCACAGTCACCACTAAGGCCAACTCAAAAGGCGTGACTGCTCATCCATAACTCAAGGACTCCACAAAATGAAATATTTCACCAAAATATCAAACTTGCTACAGCTCATTTTAGACGTTTCTTCTTTCAAATAGCCCTGCCACAATAACAAAGTGTATATCGCTAAAAAATATAGACAATAAGCAATAATAATGAAACAAATTCATGCCGAGAACACAATAAATCTAAAGCAAAATTATTCCCCAAAAAATGAACGTACAGTATTGTTAAAAGTATGAGCTGCAAAGAATAAATAGCAAAATAAAACACTTCAGTTTGTTTGTATCTGGTGATAGAAGCTGTATTCAGGCCTCAACAGCTCAAACCTCATCATAGTACAGAAGAATAGAAAAATATTCCACGGGTACAATGATAAACTACCCATCATAAATACACCCCCCCACCCCACCCCACCCCAATCTATCACATACTGAACAATAATAGTATTTATTGTGACAGGCCTCCCCAAATGATACCCATTTTGTCCAACGCAAATTCAACATACTGCAGCAAACTGGGTCTAAACAACTCAATCAACCTGAAAATTCTGTTGCCGTTTTTTCCCCTAATGCAGCCCCCGTTTCCAGGCAACCGCATTCTATAACCACATTCTGGAATCATCGCTGGTCTAATCAAACCAATGAGGAGCCGCAGTGACGACGCAACTGTGCTCTAGAAGATGGTTCATTTGAAAGAACTAAAAACGGTTGCTATAGATGCCGCACGACCGACTGGAGGCTGGTTAAGGGCATAGGCAGAGGATTTGATGCTCGACAGACTGCTGTGTTAAATAACAGGGGACGTGAGGGCACTACAGACTAAATAATGCAGAGGAAAACTTATCTAACTGGTGGATAAAAAGTGTGTGAGTGAAAGTAGGGCACATAGAGTAGCATGAGGTTTCTTACAGCTTATGGCTATAAATGGGGTGTGGTTTGATAAGCATGTGCTATACAGGGCAAATTATGGCTGCTAAGGTGTGTTATATAAAAAGGTAATTCAGAGTTCACTTATGAAAAAAATATTCTGCCTATAGGATATATAGGGTATATATATTGACATATAGGGTAACTATATTGTGAATAAAATAAATTTATAAAACTCCAACTGAATGATTAATGTTTCAAATATATGTATATTAAGATTTTACGATGCACTATGTAACTTTTCTGTCGGCTGCTCGTCTCCATGGGGATGTTATCGTTCTGTCTGGAATGCTACACAGTATGGTATTAAACTAATCTATCTGGCTTTAATTAAATAACGGACATTTTTACTACTAGAAAATACCAAGTACATATTATAAGATCTGGAAGACGAACCAGAGATGGCGTCGTATTGGTTTCAATGGCCTGTGCTCATCGGCGCATGAGGCAGAGGCTAGAGCACGTTTAGTGTTTAGTGTTAGTGTTTAAAGTTTAATTTAAATGTATCATATTAATTAAGGCCCAAACTAAAAGATGATCTAATAAATAAATGTTCATCTAGCAAGAAAGCTAGATAGCTAGAAACATTACCATGAGAAAAAAGGGGAAGAGTGGAAAAAGTGTCATTGAAAAATTGAATGCATTGTTTGGTTAAAGCGTCTCCTTTGTTCATTGTTCCTTTTACAGATTTAAAGATTGCCTGTCAAACTGCAACAGTGGGTGGAACTATGCTATTGCTCACAGCCAGAAAAATGTGTCAAATATTGAGTCTCTTGCCTAATCTATGAAATCTAGATGATAATTTATGTCTTTTTTTGCAGAAGTATGACCGTTATAGTTGAATGACAGTACACGGGCGTGGCAGGATTAGCAGGATCCTGACTTTTAAATGGGATTATGGGGGTAAGGCAGAGCGGCATTCTGACACTGCAGCTTTAATGTTAAGGAAATAAGAGACCATAACCCTGGTTCTAAGGACAGATGTACCTCATTTTCAGAAGATCTACATTTACATATACTATATTGTAGGGATGCACCAATACCAATACCAGTATCGGGTATCGTCCAATATCAGGTGCCAGTACTCGTACTCGTCAATGTACAGCCGATACCAAGACCATATTGGTCTACATTATGCTACAAGTAAACAGCATTTTTAATCACTTAAAAACACATTGACTTATTACTACACATACCTTGACGTCCCAGTCTTTGTTTAGGTAGTATATGCAGGTTACACAGCGCCCGTCGCCATTTGGATTATCCACATGACGAACATACCCTGTGCCGTTTCCGGGGTAACACGCAACCATCGCCTGGAAAAAGAAACATTTAAGACAATTAATTACACAGGTAGACAATTTAGCACTGCACACACACAGAATAGACAATATTCACAATCTAATACAATTAACATAGCAAAGATACTTTTAATTAATTTCTATATGTATTGAATTTTAACAAACTTAGTGTCTTGCTTCTTTGGTTTTGCTTCACACATGGATACACGAAGCTGGCAAACAAACAAACACAAAAATGCTTATTGCAATACATGATATTACATTGATATAACATGTAATTTTGACCTAACACAACAGCTTAAATCTAAATTATGAATATATGTGTTTTTGGTTAAACATGGGGCTGTCAATACTAGTATGGTAATGGTCATTTTTGATTGAGTGTGTAAATTTTTAGAGTTGTCCAAGAATGTAATTTAGTGACAACACTAGACAACCCTTTTTTACCCGCGTTAGACAGGTTTACTGACAGACAATTTAACCACAATATATTCTTTATTAAGTGTAAGTGTTAAGTGTAAACTAGTACATACTATTGACATAATTTATGATGCAGGAAAAGTCGTGGCTACCTTGTAACCCACTAAAAATCAGTAATCATATAATGTGAATGATATACTTCCGTACAAAAAGCCAAAAGGAAAAAGCAGGTTCTAGTATCTGTTCAGAAATAAAGTAATATTGTTGTTGCTATAAAAATTAATTGAAGATAGTGCTTAAACATGGTGAATTAAACAGTTATTTCTTGTCCAGAGCATGTTTCTGGCTGTTGACATTGGATTTTGGCACAACCACATTGCATTGTCTTCCTCTCACCTGAGCCATTAGTGAAAGAGCTGTTTACACCACAGCTGTCCCATTATAAACTTTAAACTACAGAGGAAACCAACCGGAGATATCACGCTGCACGTCCACTTCCCATCATCCCCCCTGTCCCATTAAGACCCCTATGATCCTTTGGGTGTTGGCACTGAACCCTTATGCACTCCTGTAAACCACTGAGTAAACAGCTCGCCTATCCCCACGGAGGATGGGAGGCACAAGCGGGGACAAGCACAGCGCCTCCAGGATTCACAGCTGTACTGAGAAACTATCATAACTTTATCAGCACTTGCTACTGCTTGTGCTCGACTTCAGGCAGAGCGGGAGCTCAAATGTCTGGGCAAATAAGTCGAAGCCCTCATACATTTGAACTGTGATATAGCAAACAAAGAGGCTACAGTGTGAAGACAGATCTATCAACATTACTATTTATATAAACCAACCTTTACAGAAATGATTGCAACCTGAATCCAAGTAAGATTCAGTTTCATATTTGCAAAAGTGCAATACACACGATATATATTTTTTTTAATTTTCTGTCACAGCTACAGAAAATGCATATAAAGTTGTGTTTGTGCGATGCATATAACTGCATTTGCTTAAACACTCAACAGTCCATTTGATTACACCAGACTAAAACGTGTGCACTAAATATATTCAACATAATCAAAGCCTTGAAATACTTGAATACACATGTACAACATATTCAAACACAAACCCTGCATATTTGGAATTATTTAGATTGCCAAAATACAGGCAGGAATTGATCATAACAAAAGTAATACCATGCAGCGTTTTGTATTGTCAGTATTACTCAATGCACCTGTGGCTCTCAAACTTTTCACACCAAATACCACCAAAGAAAAGGCTTCGCTTTCCGAGTACCACCAGATCTAAATCATGTTTATTACTGGAAAGGTCTGGCCTAATCTCAGGCTAAACCAGGTCTAAATGTGGACAACATCATTTCCGCTGTAGTTCTAAACAAGAAGTGGATAAAATTAACTCCAAATTAGGCAAACCCGCATACGGAAGAGCTGTCCCAAGTACCACCAAAAGGAGCTCACCTACCACCAGTTTTTGCAAGATTGACCATAAAGTCAGACAGACAAGCAGAAGTTGTTTTAGTCTTTTTTTTATTACAAAGCACTCACACACAACACATTTGTGCGAATGAACTTTTTAAAAAAAGCTGGGGATCCACCCAAAGCAGCTCATTGGCAAGTGCCGCCTGGGAGGAGTGCGTCTTGGAGAAGGTGCGCTCACTTTATGCACCAGAAGAGCTGCAACAGGACTCCCGTCCGCTGAGCCTGACGACTGTCAGCTCATCTCTTGTTGTCGGGCTACAGTTCGAAGGGATACAAGAGTTGAATAGGTCTTAACATTCTTCTCGTTTTTAATTTTTCCATCTTTGCCATGGTAGACTTCAGCAACTCTTGCCATCTTCCATAAATGTCTGGGCTTTTTCATGGAGAAACACAACATTTCCGACTTTAAATTCCTTTGGCTCTCTTGCAATAACGCAGGAATGGGCCGAGCATATTACTAGTAAATAATCCTTTCTCTATCAATTACAAAATTGCTTCAGCAATCTTGTTTGTATTGCCATTGTTTCCTCATTTTGTCAGCATCCACTGAGGGCCAG
>KN475506.1:9444-21347 GCA_000787095.1 Periophthalmodon schlosseri | reverse complement strand
CGCCCAAGCTTTAACTTCCTGGCTGATGTCTAGAGATGTTGCCTCAGTATTTCCACATAATGTTCTTTCCTCATGATGCCATCTATTTTGGGAAGTGTCCTGCAGCAAAACAACCCCACAACATGATGCTGCCACCCCCGTATTTCACAGTTGGGATGGTGCAAGCTTCCCCCTTTTTCCTCTAAACGTAACAATGCTTATTATAGCCAAACGGTTCAATTTTAGTTTCGTCAGACCACAGGACATGTCTCCAAAAATTAAAGTCTTTGTCCCTGTGCATTTGCAAACAGTAATCTGGCTTTTTTTGTTTCTTTTGGAGTAATGGCTTCTTCCTAGAAGAGTGGTGGTTCAGTACTGTAACGTCATTACAGTACTCATTTCACTGTGGATAATGACAGACTCTAACCAGCTTCAGCAGCATCTTCACAAAGTCTTTTGCTTTTGTTGTTGGGTTGATGTGCACATTTCGGACCAAAGCATCATCATCAGTTCATCTCTGGGACACAGAACGCCTCCTTCCTGAGCAGTACGATGGCTGGACATTCCCATGGTCTTTATACTTGTGTATAATTGTTTGAACAGATGAACGTGGCACCTTCAGGCATCTGGAAATTGCACCCGAGGATGAACCAGACTTGTGCAAGTCCACAGTTGTCTTCCTGATAGCTTGGCTGATTTCTTTTGACTTTCCCATAATGTTACACAAAGAAGCAGTGTGTAGCAGGTGTGACTTCAAATACATCCACAGGTGTGTCTCTAATTAACTCAAATGTTGTCAATAAACCTATGCGAAGCTTCTGAAGACATGACATCATCATCTTGTTTTTCCCAAATCGCTTAAATGCATAGTAATCTTGTATAAACTGTATGTAAACTTCTAGACTTTGAAGGAAGTAACGAAAAATTGTCAAAAAAAAAATAAAAAAAATCCTTCTCTCATTATTCTGGCATTTAGCAAATAGAAATAATTTTGTTAATCCTAACTGACCTAAAACAGGAAAAGTTTAGTTTGATTTCATGTCAGACAGTGAGAAAAAAAGTGTATGTGTCTTTTTATATTTTTATCTAGTTTCAACTGTATCTATCTGAACGGAGACACAGTTCTAGGCCTGTTTGTGTAGAGAGACAGACCTACTCAGAAATGCGTGTTTTCGTGTTTTTGAATTGTACAAACAACTGTAATTGAAAGGCAGGATGACATTCCAGAGAAGGCAGTGACACCACCAAAAAAGTTCAACCTTTAACCTTTAACCTTTAACCAAAGAGCGATCAACCTTCAAGTAAAAGTGCAGGTAGTGGAACAAATGAGAAATTGTGGTTTCATTCACAATAGAACATTGTAATTATAATGTATCCAGTCAGGGTAGATAATTAATTTGCATTGTTTCGTGGTGAGAAACAGCATTTGAATCCTGATGAACACGGCTACTGTCGACAGAAGATTTATGACTGAGATAAACGCCTGAAGCAAGATTCTCTAACTGTAATTCACTGCACCACCTCCATAAACAGCTGGCACTGAAACACAACCAACAGGTATGAGATCGCAGAGGGACTATACATACGGTAGCGTAAACAAGTATTACCTGGAACACGGCTCTGCATGTTTTCAATTCTCACACTGGGAAATGGAATTCTAGGTGTTTTGTCTTTCAAATCGATCAGGCATTAAGCAAGAACTTTCAATCACCCATTAGTTCTGTTAAAAAGAAGACACCTTACCCTTTCGTACGCTAGAGTTACAATCTGTGACTCACGTGGGTCATTAATTCATATTTTGGACATGATAAATTGCAGTATTGATCTAAAATGGCTTAATAAAAGAAACAAGTTTGCTGAGTTTTGGTTAAAAAAGGCAGTACTCATTACCTCAGTACTCACAACAAGTGTCTCGCTGCTGGACTGTGCGGACGGCCGCAGTTCACGGTTCATGGAGTGGTGAATTTTTTTTTTCATTTGACCCAAAACCGGAGTGACAGTGGCTCAGTTGGTAAAGTGTTCGTCCGCTTATCCGAAGGTTGGCGATTCGAATCCCGCTCTCGACGTAAACACCGCTGACCCACGGCTTGGCGGTGCGATTCTAGCTCCCTGAAGTGAACGTTGTCGCTGTGTCCGTGGGCAAGACGCTCAACCCACCTCGCCCCCAGTGTCTGCGCTCACTGGTGTATGAATGTGTGTGTGAATGGGTGATTTGAGTGGAAAAGCGCTGTATAAAACTGCGGCCATTTACCATTTTACCATGAGCAAAATGGCTACGCTACGCTGCTGAATCTTACATTTACTATTTACTGTTTTTTAAAAAAAAGGGGAAATTTCAGATCTGTGGTGTTTTGAGTGCAGAAGAATGAAGATTGCATGCAAATATACAACTCTGAGTGGGTTAATTGTGAGGGAAAACAAATATAACGTGGTTACTAGCACTTAAAAGTCTATTTGCATAACATGTGGCTTTTGAAATAACCAGAAACGACAAGGTGGAATTAGCACTTGATCAGGCATAACTAGCGATCGGTGAAGCAGATAACACTGATTATCCTTCATTATGGCACTGCACGGCAACTGAACATTTTGTCATTTTGTTTTAATAGCAGGGAATCAACAAGCATTAGAATCTGAATCGTGTTGGCTTTAATAGTTTTGATTCTTTTTCACTGTTGGACAAAACATTTTAGAACGTCATGAGCTCTAAAAATATTGAAACATGGCTCAGTAGTAGCGGCGCTTCATGGGGACAGTGGGAGCCAAACTCAGCATAGAAAGATGAAAGAAAACAACAAAAAAAAACCACACACATCAAAACATCATAAGTAAAGAACCAGTAAGTATTAGCCTCATGTGTCTTTCCCATAGACTGTGTAAAGATGTGGACTAAGTGAGCGCGACGTTACCCGTAGGTTCGGCTCCAGTTGAATGAAGCTCATCGAGGCTGGAGCGGTTATAGGGGCCAATCTGGAGCCGAGTTCCATATTTGGAATTCCGAGTGAGAGTATCATAGCAGCCGAAGAGTCAATCCAGAGCGAGGCTGATGAAGGTAACGCCCCTTCCCGCACGCAACGTTGGTTTAGCAGGGAGCGGGACCTGTTGTTAACGCTAGCGGGAGCGACCTCAGGGAAAGAAGGCGCCTGATTTGTCTGATTGCTAATGTTCATACTTGATTTACGGGCACAATAGCGAAATAAAAATACCAGGATCATGTCGAATGAACGTGAAGATTTTAAGACCAAAATGATGAGGCTCACTGCAGAAGTTACAGAGAGAGGGGTGAAAATAAAAAATAAATAAATAAATCAAATAAAGTGAGTTAAAAAAATAAAGTGGGTCCGGAAGCGCGTCCATGATCACTTAATATTTGGAACGCGGCGGCTAGTTTTTCCCAAAGACATGTACAGGGCAAGGCTAAGACGGGTTCACGTGCAGCCTATAGCACACGTACATGCAAAAATTACACAAGCAGAAGAAAAATGTAATAAAAAAAACATCTCAAATTAATATAATGACGATCATTTGGTTGATTACTACTTTCCACAGAGAATTAAGTACGGCAGAATGAGAAACAATTTATATCTTTTTCAGATCAGTCGGATTTGAATGGACCCGATGGACTCGTGAAATCTGGTGCACGCTCCTTTGTGATGGAGAATGATCATATTACTCTAAGTATTTTTATCGTTTAATCAATTAAAGCTGCAACGAAACTCTAATCGAACATCTCAGTAATGGACTGTTTTAGCGTTTGTGATTTTCTACACTCACCTACCCACGTGTCCTGTTGATGTGGAGTACCTTTATGTCAGTTTACATTTCAAATATTTAGTTTTAGAAAAGTGTTTTGCATTTTTTCCTGATTTTTTGGACTCGTGAGCGTTCCCAGTCATTGTTCCTATAATACTTCGGTACCACTTTTTAATAACAACATTCTGAGGTGACCTTAATACAGCATGTAAGCCACAGACTGTGTATATAAATGGACATAGCTAACCCGCTAGCCGCCTCGTTCCAAATGGGAGTCGAGCCGGGGCGCGCTTCCGGCTCTATCGACTCTGGCTCCAATTCACTTTACATTAGAAAACTGTCATTTGTCTCTCTGTTGCTGTCGGGTTCGTCATTTTAGTCTTAAACGTGATCCTGGTACTTGTACTTCGCTATTGTGTACGTAAATCAAGCTATGAACATTAATAACAGACAAATCAGGCGCCTTCTTTTCCGCGTTTTTGCAGAGTCACGCTAAAATTAATGTATATTTAAAGATCAGGCAGTGGACGTGGACGCTACGTAAATAAAACGAACACTTCACCGTAAGACTCTTCTGTGTTTAGAAAGAGAGACGCTCGTGTTTCAGTGTTAACGCTAATGCTAATTTTGAGGCATAATAAACGTTAAAACAACACCACAAACTCAAGTGTTCTGCATATAAAAATATTCGCGTAGTCTTGTTGTTGTTTAATTTACGTTTTCCGACTGTTAGCTTTGAGACACAGTGAGCTAGCTAGCGTGCTACTGTGCACAGAGCCTATCCATACTGAACAAACAGTTTATGAGGAATGATTCAGGCTTAGTAATCCAGTATTTCTTGTGGCTTTATAATACTCGGGCCTGCGTATTGTATCAGCTAATGTGGCGTCTTGTTTACATATCAGGCGTTCGCACACAGTGAAAACCTCCCGTGGGATTACCGTCGCCAAAACGTTTTACACCCGCTGCATCTCGCCAAACGCCTCTCAAACGAAACGCGCTTAAACGTGATTTTTCTCTTCAGCTGCGGCAGTGGGCAGCGCAGGCAAGACGCTCAGAAAACCCGGGGATTTCTGTGAGCGTTTCCCAGAAGCCGTTTTTCTCCTTCTTTTGATGTAATTGCAAACCTCTCATACACTTGTTTAGCTCATGGCTGAAGCTGGAGATTCAAGGAAAAGACCAGTGGGATGGTGGCAAGGCTACAAAACACTCTAGCAGGGCAATCTCTCACTTAAAAGATAAACTCCCACTCGCTATGGAGGAAAAAAGAACGGAGCAAATTGAACACAGCTAAAAGGGTCAGACTGCAGAGCCAAAGACAGAGGCTGGATAGGGCCGAGGGCAGCTCTGGCTCACGGAGATGTTGCACTTTTGTCAAGGGCAACAGGCAGAATCATTACGGACACTACTTGTGCTATGGTAAGTCTGGCCTTAAGAACAGACGATAATCGCGCTAAATGTTGTGGGTGGGATGAGAAAAAGCTCCCAGTGTTTTACATGTAGGAAGCCGCTAATCCACACGAAATCCTCCGTAATGCTGTATACATTTGAATATGATTAATACTGAAAAGACAAAACTGTTCCAAGTAACGTCTATAGTATATTAAGAGACATTTTTGCATATCCCAAATCATTTTTATTAAAACTACGGAGACTGCAACATTTGCCCGCAGGGAGAAAATATGTTATAGTTTGTCTTCTATCAGTTTGCATGAATTTTCTGTGACCTATTCTGGGAGCCAATGGTACATTCTTCAGTTTGACTGCGAGGCAGAGACAGTTATGTTTGGAGGAATTCATTTTGCGTCACTCTTTGTGATTTATGGTCGTGAACCAAACTGATATTTTAAGAATTTTGAAAAAAAAAAAAAAAAAAAAAACCATTCTGTGACTTTATGAACCATGTGTCGTTTACGGTAGCTTGTAATGTATAAAAAGGTTAACAGTTAAGCTTAAAGGTGAAGTCTGCAAATTATCTGCTGGAAGGTCCATGGAGATGTCATATGTTTAACTGTAATGTTCCACACCATGGCATTAAAGCAGACCTATTCTTCGAAATTTCGACTTTTTAGAGCTTTTAAACCATTTTATAGCTGTTTCCCCTCACCATTTTTATCACCCGAAGTTGTATTTGGAGTGATTCGTGCATGTGTGATCAATCTTTAAGCGCTTATTTTTATGCCACCGTCATACGCCCACTGTTTGGTACTTAATTCGTTCTCCAATTTTATTTTCTAAATCGGTGATATGCATAGGATTTGGCAGCATCACGTAGTCATCTTGGTACAAATGAAAAAAAAAAAAATCCGTTGTTTGCTAGTGCAACCTGCGGCTATCCGTAGGAGGAGGCGACTCTTTGTTCTGATGATGCTTACGCCAACGTCAGCTCCCACTGGGCACCGTGGTTTTCTAACGTGGAAGTTAGCGGACTCATTTCTTTTATTAAGTTGTTTTAGTTAATATTGTGACATAAAATGTGCAAATTATAACATAATGATCCACGGGTGTCATAGATTAGAGCTATAGAGCGACGCAAGCACAATACGTCTGCTCTAAATGTATCTTTCTTGCGCTAATCCGTTGTTTTAATTGCTTAACAACTTGATAAACCTGCATTCTTACAGTGAGCGGGTGTCACTTCTCTACAAATGTTATCTTCAACTTGGCTTGCTGGTGTCACTTGCTTGTTTCCATGGAGATAGACACATTTAATGCCATACTTTGGTACTTTCCAAGCAATACAACAATACCTTAGGCGAGTTGGTAGAGTGTTTGTCCACTGATTGATGAAGGTTTGAATCCCGCTCTCAATGTAAACATCCACTGACCCACAGGTTGGCGGTACAATTCCAGCTCCCACAGATGAATACTGTTGTTGTGTCCTTGGGCAAGACACTTAACCCGCCTCGCCCCCGCCGTCTGCGTACACCGGTGTGTGTGAATGGATGGTTCTTTGATGTAAATCGCTTTGAGTCCCTTGAAGGTGGAAAAGCGCTATATAAAAATGTGACCATGACCATCTTCGTGGACACAAGCAGGTGGCGGACCCTCCTTCAGAAAAGTTCCACAGTACACCTTTAGTATTCTCAGCGGTTCTCACCTTTAAGCCTCTCGCCAGAACGTCCACAGCGCGGTAATGTCGGCTGCATTAGGTGAACAAATTGCTTTCCCAAATTCCAATGAAGCACAATAATAGCTTCCGTGGGAGTGGCAAACAATTTCAAATTCATAATCCATAATTCCGAGGATGGTCCTATTGATCCTCGCAACTTTAAATTAGTTGTACAATAAAACTTTTTCCTCCAAATGGCAACACTGTGAAGTGGGTTAGAAAATGGTGCGAGACGGGTGGATGGAGTAAACAGCTCTAATGGCATTTGAGTTTGAATCTTGGTGAGAAAACAATATGAGCTGTCACGGTAAAAAAAAATGATCACTTTTAGTTTTTCTTTACCGCAGAAGCGTCAGCAGGCAAAATAATAAATGTGCAGGCAGTTTGGAGGGCGTTAAAAGGCTATGGGTTCGTCATGTGCGTAGTGAGGTGACAACACAGATCTAGGTTAACGTTAAGAGGGTCTGTCACCTGCTTGTGTTCACGGAGGTGTTCGGGGATTGCTTTCTCTTGAATGTTACACAGTGTGGCATTAAACTGACCAATTTATTGCGTTTATTCAATTAGATGTGTGCGCTTCTGGCTCCATCGACTCCAATTCACTTTACATTGAAAAACTGTCGCCCGTCTCTCTGTAACTGCTGCTGTCAGGCTTGTCATTTTGATCTTAAAATGTTTGTATGAACCCGAACTACATGATCCTGGTATTTTTATTTTGCTATTGTGTCCGTAAATCAAGATATGAACATTACCGTATTTTCTGGACTATAAGTCGCACTTTTTTTCATAGTTTGGCCAGGGGTGCGACTTATACTCAGATGCGATTTATATGTGAAATACATGTTTTTTTCTTCATTATTATGCATTTTTTGGCTGGTGCGACTTATACTTCAGTGCGACTTATACTCCAGTGCGACTTATACTCCAGTGCGACTTATACTCCAGTGCGACTTATACTCCAGTGCGACTTATACTCCAGTGCGACTTATACTCCAGTGCGACTTATACTCCAGTGCGACTTATACTCCAGTGCGACTTATACTCCAGTGCGACTTATACTCCGGAAAATACAGTAATAACACTCCCTTAGTCCACTTCTTTATACAGTCCATGCTCTCTCCTTATCTGAACTGTAACTTGGCCCGGTAACATCTCCTGCTTATTTCTATACGTCTAATGTAACGCAACACACATTTCAGGCAAGCCCGTCTCCATGGTGACAAGACGGCGGCAGATCCTCCACCAGAAAATTTACACAGCGCATCTTTAACGAGTCGTTAATATTGTTTTGGTAAATAGTCGCATTTTTATACAGCGCTTTTCCACCTTCGAGGCACTTAAAGCGCTTTACATCAAGGAACCACTCACCCAGTCCCACACCAGTGGACGCAAACATAGTAAGGGCGATGGGGGTTAAGTGTCTTGCCCAAGGACACAACAACAGCATTTATCTGTGGGAGCTGGAATCGCACCGCCAACCTGTGGGTCAGATCCACTGATCGCTCAACGAATGAAGTTTACGTTGAGAGCGGGATTCGAGCCGTAAACGTTCAGATCAGTGGACAAATACTGAACCAACTGAGCTACTCTATGTTAAGGCAAATTATTAGCAGTTTATTTTACAGCTTTGCAGAAAATCGTTTTGTCACGCCTTTAAAATGCGACATCTTTTACGCACATTGTTCAGTAACTGTGGCGTTATCCCAGTTACTCTTCAAATACTTGATGCCTTATTTTTCTGCTCTCATCTGCCAAATCGCTACGTAACTATTAGCTCGTAAAGTATATATTCTCGACCAGATGCTTGCTCTATCATTACACCATATGTGCACTTTAATAAATGTCATTTGTAAAACTTTCAATTACCTCTGCATTTGTATGAGGCTCTGTAACATTCAATCAGTTACTAATTCCTATGGTTACCGCGGAATCACAGTGTTTCCTACGAGAGTGAAGAAGTGGCAGTTAGCGTCCCCGGCCCTTAGCCCCCTGTCCTGCTGGTTGTGCAGTAGCCATGTAATCACATGCAAAAGGTGAACACAAGGTGAGTCCAAATTACTGTAATTAACTGTCATTAACTGAAATGGAGTGAGCGCTAGGACACAAACCGGCAGAGACACAGCAGCGCGGACAAAGGACAGTTATGGACTTTCAATGCTGGGATATTTTAGGCGTTTGGTGCATTCTGTGGAGTAGGCTAAATGTCCACTTAAACCACGACAATGCTCTTTGATTATAGGTCAAAAAATAAGGTCAAACTTCCCTTCAGACAGATATATTGTGAGGGAGTGTCCGCCAGGAATCCGACCAGCTTAGAAATGTCTTCACTCGTACAACTTTTTGGGTTTGACACGTTTATTTCAGCAGGTGGGAGTGTCGCTCACGCATTTTTCGGATGTGTTCTTTGTTGTACCTTCAAATATTCACGTTATTTAAGTTATTTTTGTGCGTGCAAGCGTTTCTGTTTCGCAATTTGCTTCACTTTGAGACGTTAAATGCAAAAATCTAATTATGGCTTTATTTGTTATGATTTACCACAGCAACCCAGGCCACATTCTCCACAACTATGACTCCTACACAGTGTCTGAGTACAAATCTTGGACATTTTCAGCCACAGCAACCCAGGCCACATTCTCCACAACTATGACTCGAAACAATGCAGCACAATGAAATGTTTCTGTTATTTTTGGGGTTTTTTTTTTTACTGTTTTGTCTAAAGTGCTCTATGCAAGTTTGAGGCAGACCACCTGCTTGTCTCCATGGAGATTTTATTGCTTTGCCAGAAATGTTCCACAAAATAAAATGATCTGTCTCCATGGAGACCAGCAGGTGCCACCACTGGACCGAGTTGCTGGTCAGATCTGTGGAGAGGCAAGCGCACTCACAGTCATCTTTTACAATTAAACTTGTCCAATTTGCATTTAATTGTAAAAGATGACTGCGAGCGCGCTTGCCTCTCCACAGATCTGACCAGCAACTCGGTCTAGTGGTGGCACCTGCTGGTCTCCATGGAGATAGATCATTTTATTCTGTGGAGCGTTCCTGGTAAAGCAATAAAATCTAAAACTAGATTGACACTGACTAGAAACACGGCGCATCTTTAAAGCTACCATCTGTAATTAGACTGGCTGACCCGCCCCTGTTGTATTCTCACATATCACCACTAGGGCGACAGTAGCTCAGTTGGTAGAGCATTTGTCCACTGATCCGAAGGTTGGAATCCCGCTCTCGACATAAACGTCACTGGTTGAGGGGTCACATCTGCCGACCCACAGGTTGGCGGTGCGATTCCAGCTCCCACAGATGAACGCTGCCGTCGCGTGTTCGGGCGAGACACTTAACCCGCCTCGCCCCCAGTGTCTGACAGAAGAAGACCACAGGTGAGCGTGAACAAAGGCCAGGTGAGGGGAAAAGGGGGAGATGCGAACAGGTTTCACATCTGCCATCTACTGGTGAAAAAAAAAAAAATCGAATCTAATAAACTTACAGATAGCTTTAAGGTCAGTTGTTTTTGAAGTCGGTTATCGTTCATTTAAATAGGACAAAATTGACAAAACACACCACTTTGTTTACTTGATTTTTATTGACAATATTTCTCTTCTGGACAGTAGAACAAGCCCAAAGGTAGCACAAAAAACACAAACTTTATAACAAGGCCTGCAAAGTTGAAGTCAGTGACATTCAGTTCTCTGTTTTTTTGTTTTTTTTTTCAACAGCAGAAACTAAATCATTTCTGGAAGGGTAGAAAAACGTCTTTAGAAACTTTGTCCTGTACAAATTATACAAATGCTGTGGATGCATTACAAGCTCAAGTGACGGATGGGTGCGTCGCCAAGGATGCAGTGGGACTTGTGAGGTCTCGAAGCGTCGTTGGAGGCAGATGACTTTTGTGTGGAGATGTGAATTTAAATCAAAGGCGGCGACCTGGAGAGAACGCACATTATGGACTGTGACTGCGGCGATGCGTTCAAAGACGTGATGGAAATAAAAAGTTGACGGAGAAAAAACCCGGGACAGCCCAAAATATATGATCAGATTAAACATGAAGAAGCAAAAAGAGCAAATCTGGATACACTGATGTCTTCGGGGACAAAAATATTACATTTCATTCATACTTCAAAACAAAGCGCAGACAAGAAGTTACAATACCTCAGATGTGGCCAGTTTCACCAAACAAAGTAAAAAAATAAATATATCCGTAATCATTTTGACTAATTGGCCAAATTGTATACCTTGGTTGGGGGCCATACTTTCATAATTCAGAATTATTTTCAAAACAATTTCAGAAAGTGTCAAGATTTTCCATATTCTGTCAAAAGGCTACTTCAAAAACTTTCTCTTTTATTCTTATGTACCATAGACTGTATATATTAATGGACATAGCTAACACATTAGCCGCTGCGTTCCAGCTCTATCGACTCCGGCTCCGAATCACTTTACTTTGAAAATTTGTCAACCCTCCCGCTGTGACGCTGTAATGAGCGTCGTCATTTTGGTTTTAAAATGTTCGTATTAACCCGCTCTACATGATCCTGGGGTTTTTATTTCTCTATTTAGCCCGTGAATCAAGATATGAAATTAATAACACATTTTGGTTTTAAAATGTTCGTATTAACCCGCTCTACATGATCCTGGGGTTTTTATTTCTCTATTTAGCCCGTGAATCAAGATATGAACATTAATAACAGACAAATCAGGCGCCTTTTTTCCCTGAGGTCGCTCCCGCTAGCGTTAGCAACAGGTTTGATTGACAGCGTTGCTAAGGGTGACGTCACACTTGCTTAGTCCACTTCTTTATACAGTCTATGTTATGGACACAATATTTTTTTTATTTATCCAAAATATATGTTTTTGACTGCCAATTATTTAAATGTACCAAACCACTCATTTTACTTTTTTTCCCAGATATTTAGCACAACTCTATTTGTTCCGTGCACTTACTAAGAATGGTTTTGTATCGTATCTTAAGAGCTACTATCCAGGTAACTCCTGTTGTGTATCAATACGTTTTGTCTTCTTTCTATTGTTTTCTATTGAAGTGCAGTATCTGACCTTTTTC
>JACM01038215.1:0-11535 GCA_000787095.1 Periophthalmodon schlosseri | reverse complement strand
TTATTATTATTATTATTATTATATACAGTCTATGATAAGAAGGGCAAGGCAAGGCAAGTTTATTGTATAGCACAATTCATACACAAAGTAATTCAAAGTGCTTTACAGAATAAGAAAAACATTAAAATCACAGTACAACAAATCAAAACATAAATAATCATCATAAAATTTACATTAAAAGAAGAGTGCAGAAAAAAACCTTTCAGTCATATGCACAGCTAAACAGAACCGTTTTGAGCCTGGATTTAAACATTGTCAAAGTAGAGGCCTGTCTCAAATCTTCAGGAAGACTGTTCCAGGTTTTAGCTGCATAAAACTGAAACACTGATTCCCCATGTTCAGTCCTGACTCTGGGCACCAGCAGGAGGCTGGTCCCTAAGAGTGCGAGATGGTTCATATGGCACTAACATGTCGGAGATAAGAATATAGAGGGAACCAGTCTGGATCCCAGGCAGCTGAACTACTTTTTAAAAAGTTATTATTTTCAATAGTTTTTTTTAGAATACACAAAAGGGAAACTAGAATCAAATAAAAAGAAAAATCCATCATTCCACAACAACTGGTCTTGTAATGGTGATTGTGCATGATCTTGCAGCCTGTGAGACCTACATAAAATAGCCTCTGTTTTTATATTCCTAAAATGGGATAGCCTAATCTTTTAATCCATTAAGGGAATATAGCCTAGGTTAAAGTAGGGCTGGGCAGTGTAGTGACAATATAGAGACTGAATCGTGATTGCATTCCTGTGATAATTTACTATTTTGGTAATATCACCATATCGTGATTCATTAATTATTTCTTGAATGCAGCTCTATGCTCAAACAAAGACATTTTTCCCACCCACACCACAGTTGACTCCAAGAAAATTGTGATATTATTTTTTTGGCATATCGCCCACCCCTATCAAAATGCTGTGTTGCTATATTATGGGGTGACTTTATATGTGCTTGCCTTGTTAATATAACAGGTTTTGCTCAAAGACTTCTAACGAGTCGAGGCTCTCTCTCATACCATGTGCTATGATGTCGACAGCACAGCACGCTGGTTACTCCTCGTCATGGCTGCCACATCCATCAGCAATGGGTCATCACTTCTCCTGCTGCTGCGCATCTGCTCCCTCGTCTTGGGCCCTCAATCTGCTAAAAAAAGGTAAAATGTTTTCATCTAGACCAAAGCTCACTATCTCACACACAATTAGGATACATTTGAGACTTTTTGTTGAGTGCCAGCTTGGCTTAATCCGAATTTAAAGGTGCACTGAGACACTTTTCTGATGGAGCGTCCTCTACTATTTTTGCCAGAAATAACGCAGAAAAGTGAAGAAATTGGCTTCATAGAAACAAGATAAGTAGTAGCTCACTACATGATCCTTGGTCAGAGTGAACATTTATACCTCTCATTTATCATTTAAAGCAGCGTTAAGCCCATATTGTTACATCAAGAATTCTCAGATCTGGTGGTATTTTCCTCATTTTCATACTGTATTTCGATTGTATTTAGGTCAGAGAGTGTGCAGGGATTTAAGAGCACTAGGGGTTTGTTTGTATATTTATATGCACTATGAAACGACAACCTATAAAAGTAAGTATTCATATATGAGTCTGCAGAGGGTCTCAGTTTATGGCATGCTCCGTGACATGAATCTTTAAAGTGGATTTGAGGGAAATAAACTATACGGCTTTTCAAATTCATGACCTTTAACCTACATTGTTGTAACTAGATTTATAACAAATTTTGGTCCAGTGAAATAGGCTCCGTACACAACTGTGCGCCTGTTCTTCTTCTCTCTATCTAATCACAGTTACTCGGGGATCAAATAGATGATTGGGTGCTGTATTAAAGTTGCCAGGCTGGAGAGAGAATTAGATGGAGAATTATGGTGAGCTGAAGTAAAAATGACAAATTCCTCTCGTTCCTGTGTTTTCCACAGACCACAGACTTACTGCAATAATCCGGTTTCATTGTGAGGGTTTTGCATCATTTTACATTTATTACAGCTGTGCATATTTGTTTTGAGGTGCAATATTTATAAAGACATTCACTTTTTATATAAGAAAATGAAAGTATGAAAATATAGTGATTCATGGGAGGGTATGCAACCTTTCTTTTTTCTGTTGGTTCAATGTCTGTGTTAGACAGTCTATAACTACATTGCTGACTGGTTGTACTTAGTTTGCACAAAGGCCTTTATTTTTTTAAGTAAATTACCTTAGTGATGGTAGGCTTTATTAAATAAAATTCTAAATATGGACAAGGACTATAGTTGCCTACAATGTTTGAAACTGTGGCTGTTTATTTAAACATTTAAAACGCAAATTTAAAATGTATGAAGCTAATTTCAGACAGATTATCTTTTAAACAATGGCACTGAAACAAGTCAGTTACCAGTCCCAGGCCTTTCACTTGTTTAACTCGGCCTCTTTTTGATGGTGTCTATAAAATATCAGTCGCCCTTGACCATTTGAGCTCTCCGCTGCAGTTGAGCTCCGCCCTGTCAGCCACGAGACAGAGAGCCACAAAGCCACCTGTCAGTGTGCCGTTAAGCAAAGCTCTGGGCCTGACCACGAACTGACCGGGAGCATCTGTGTGCCTGTTTGTGTGTAATACGCTAATGAGAGCTGTCAAGCTGTCCAGTCCACTCCCCTGGCCCTCCAGCACTAACAATGGCACCTACAATTTGCCTGTCTTCAGTGACATTAAGCGGCACGGGCACAAAAGGGAGCAGTCGTATCCTGGCGACAGCATGTTCACAAACAAGACACAAGGAAAATCAAGCCCTAACACACACACAGGCATTCAAAGGGTTTAATACTAACAGTGCGAGATGGGAAGTAAATGGACTATAAATGGAAAATGTCATCAACAGTATAACTGCCAAATTAATTTCTTATGTTAATAATAGAGATATGTGCACTTTTTAATGTACCGGCTTTCGGCTTTAAATCTCAAGCAGAGGCCGATATTTTGTTTTGGCCGTCCTGCTGCCTAAAGAATAGACATAATTCTTTATTTGAACGGTTTAATGTGAGAGATAAATGCACAAAACGTGACTAAACTGCTCTCTTATAGGTTTGTGGTAAAAAGGGCTGTGGGTGAGTTTGTATTCAATTTAAGTTACATAATTTGGGGAAAATAATCAAAATCGTCTGTACATATCGGTCTAAAAATATGGCAAGGAGAGCATATTGGCCATTGGTTTCTCTGGAGACTAAACAATTAGTATCGGTTATTACAAAAAACAAATTAGTTGATCTCCAGTTAATATGAACTGTGGCGAAAAGTTATATTTATACATGTCTTCTTGTCGTAATGTCTGAGGGATCAAAGATACAGACTCGTGGTAAAAAGTTGAACAGCATTTATTTACAAACACAGAAATATAAATGTGGGTTGACGGAGCAGATAGTAGAGAGTGGGGTCGTAGGCTGTCGTCTTCGAGCCAGTCGTAGGTAGCGGGGTCAGAGGCTGGGGTGTTCGTACCGGTCGTGGAGAGCTGGATCGGAGGCGGAGGTGCAGGGTAGTTCCAAGCAGCGGGATCTGGCGAAAAACAAGAAACAGGCAGCTGAATACTGTGACCATAATCACGAAACTAGACTGAGCCAAGCAGACCTGTACCACAGAGGATACACGGACGATCTGACGACGCGTGTCAGATCCTTGGTCTCTTTATACTCCACAGGTGAAGGCTTGATTGCTGATTGGCTGCAGGTGTGTAGTGGGTGGTGCCAGAGTCTCCGCCCAGCTCTTGGCACAGACACAGAAGGGAGGAGGAAAGACAGCACAGAACCTCAAAGACACACTGGGATCTTGACAATTCTACTGCATATTTTTGTAGCAGTGGTCCAGTATGTATTTTTTCTATTTGATAACAATATCTTATATATATATATATTTTTTGCTGTTATGGTCGATAGTGGGCAGTTTGACAATGTTGATATTATCGTAATGTTTTAAAAAGTAAGGGAAATGTCATACTGTGTGGACCATTTCACGCAAAGCAATGAGTTAGCGTACCCACCTTCAGGCCAAGTTACATGTCAGATGTGGATACATTCAGCTCATAGTAAGGATGCATGATGTTCAAGGCATTTTAGTGCAATAACATCCTGATTGTGGTGTATTGTTTGGCTAAAATGTTTTATGGTGGAGCTTTAAGAATGTCTCAATCAGCCAATCAGATTGTTCAACCTAATGGGACAATTAACAGCCCACTTTTTACACCTTTGTCTTTAGTAATGCTATTTACTGTTATTGCCTTAACACAATTAGTGCCCCACTCTCGTTTCATGTATATTTTTACATAAATTAAATCTCTCGCCTGTATCCTGCAGTAATCTAAAGAAGCACGTACCTCATAGTGCATATATCATCATTATGACGCCTTTGAAGACATGTGCTAGGTATAGATCTAAAAGTTTTACACCACTGCAGCGGAGGTCATGAGAGGTCATGAGTTCATTCTATTCTATGTGCAGCGACCCTGTTCACACTGCAACATTTCTGTAGCCAGTCTGTATCCACACATGAAAACTGTCATCTGCTTAACCCACTTGAGGGAGCAGTCGACCAGTGGTGATGTCAATGACCAGTATCTCTGACCTGTATCTCAACATCCATTAAAATCTGTAAAAAGAGAAAAGTGAAGGAGCTTTGTTGTGTTATGGAGCATTTTACTCAGGCAGTAGTTCTCCACTGTAAGGAAACCAAGTCATAAGCTTTCTTTTTGTCTATAGTATATTTTCTGGGCTCTAAATTTGACTGTTAAGAGTGAATAGGCTCAAAGTTAATAGCCACTTTTATTAAAATTGGAAAACATAAAAAAACATCCTATTAAAATTAATTAAAGTAAAGACTACCCAAATATTTTTATATGTAGTATATGTCAGTTTGTGGTGTTGTTTTAATATTTATTATACCTCAAAATCTGCATTAGCGTTAGCATTAAGAGTGTGGGTATTCATTTTATTTGTGTAGTGTTTAACATGTTGTCAGTGACATCCACCTGCAGCTCTCTGTCCACTGCCTTATCTTCAAATATTCAATTAATTTTAGCGTGACTTGGCAAAAACCTCATAGAGGTACAATTGGACCAGAAGAAGCGATGCTAACAGTGAGGTAAGCGGCTACTATTGCGCACAGAGCCTTATTCCGGAAGTTGCTGTGGGCGCTGCCATCGTCTTTGGGGTTGTATTATTTTGTATAGGGCTGCGGATCTCGACATCAGTTCTACACAGATTACAAAGCTGTTTCAAAGCCTCCCAGACAACTGCTGGATTGTTGACTTGTTGGTGCACATGGACATTGAACATTTTACACAAACCAACCTACTTTATATCAGATTTTAGCGGCAAAACTTTTCCCAAATTCTCCAGTGAAATGAATGGGATTCCTGCTTAACCGGAAGAAATCGCCGTTTAGTAGTATTTACGACAAAAGTGGGTGGGGCGGAATAGGGTCAATTTTCTGTGGTCATGTGTCTGAGACTAACAGTGCTATTTGTCCATAGTAAACCATACAGCCAAACGATACTGGTATTTCTGAGAGGATTGAACAGACAATGAATGGATGTAAATTGTAACATTCCCCATAAATCCTTTGTTTTATTATTGAGTGTTTTATTCATTAACTTACCAATACCATCTTTGAAAACTTGATCAAGCAGTGTCACTCAATCAGCTGTGTGGATGCTGGTCCTTATCCCCTCCCCTCAGCTACAGCACCAGAAGAGAACACAGGTGGTGCTGGGGGAGTCTTTGAAAAGCGAGAGCGTGCCAAACTCTAACAGATCCTTTTTATTGTGCCAGAGATATAACTCTTTATCCGGCCGAGCGTGGGGGTGGCAGATCCGGTGGAGCTGACACACACCTGCGTTGGCACGAATTTGACGAGTTTTCTGTGTTTTGGCTCGGATCGGAACGCCGGGATCTCTGACATACGGAAAATACAGGTGCTTACCAGACAATGGAGGTGAACGGCATCTGTGCTGCCATTCACAACGCACTGATAAATAAATTTGCATTTCATATGTTGTATAATCCCCAACTGTTCACTGTGCTGTCAAGTTGCATTAAAGACTTTGAAAGACTAAATGCATTGTACACTCTCACTGTATGAAGTTTGTAAGCACAATTGGTAATTAGGTCCCGCAATTTGTTAACATTACTTTTGACGAATGAGAACAATATGCAAATTTGATCTGTGTTTATCTGTTTTGTTTAAAAGACACAAGGCAAATGATTTCAAGCCGCTACACCGTGCTTCAAAGAGCTCAGGACTGTTGTAATTAAAGTGAGCATAGGATTCATTATTATGCTCAGAAATCTCCCCTTGAGTTCCCCTCGCCTGCTTTGCTGACTTGCATTTGAGCCGTGAAGAGAGCACAGCAGAATAGCCTGGCTGGCCACGCAACTTTCACGTTATATTAAAAGCAGCTATTTGCCAGAATGTTTTTTGTTTGTTTGTTTGTTTGTTTTCTTGTGATGCAAGAATATATCGTTTTATGGATACTGTGAAGTTCAAGTGTATGAGGTTAAATCTTGAAGTTAGCAAAAAAACACAGGAGGTTTGTCAGTTCAAATCTATTATCTATCAAATGTATTCTGGATAGCACATTTGGCCATGAAAGTTTGAGAGTCTTGAAGCATTTTAAGTGCCCATTAACGTAATTACCCACTAAGAACCGTAAGAAAAGTGAACAAAATAGTGTTTTTATTGCAGAACAGAACTGAATAAAATAAAACCTTGAGTAAGGATTCATTGTCTACTTGAAACTTTTGCTTGTTTAACCTCCTGGTGCACCGTGTATTTGACCTTCTTCTGTGACTGTGTGTGGCTGCAGATGTTCCGCGCATAAACCGACTGCGGTAGAACCTTCAGAGGGCGACGTTGAGGGGCCGAGATCTCCCGCGAGTGTTAGCAGGGCGCAGCTTGATTGAGAGAAGCTCACAAATATTTGATGAGTGCCTGAGCTAGCTCTGCATTAAAGATGCAGCAGGGTGTCGGACACAAACTTTGCAGAGGCGCGTGGAGAGTTCTCTGGGATCAGCCGAGGTTCAGGTGTGGGTACAAAACACTAGGGATAAACTTTGTGTGCGCTCATGTAAAGGTCATTAAAGAGGCGGTATTATGCTAAATTGTTGTTTTTTTCAGCTTTTTACCATGTTATAATCAAAAACACCCCTGAAGAGGTTTTAGATGTCATCCCTGCATGTTTGAGTATTGATCTCTTCCGGGGCCTATTCAAACCATCCTTGCGGTTAACTGTAAGACTCTGTCCAATGCTCAACCCACAAGCCAATGTCATCCATGCTCCCTCACAACAAAAAATCCAATCTCCATAAATATACAAAAGCAGGATACAAAACTACACAACTTGACAAACCTGATGTGCAGTAGTTTCATTAGCAGGATGCACGCTGATTGTGTAGTGACTGAGCATGGGGAGCAAAAAACGAAAGTGAAATTTATAAAACATGTTAATACGGTGTTTTTGGCAAATGTAGTATTTTCAAAACAATAAACGGTAACATGGTGATCTAAATATGTTATGTGTTAGCAGTTAATGCCCCATCTTGATCGACCAAACTTTGTATTAGTAGACAAAAAATTGTAAACAAAAAAATTCAAATTATAAGGATTTATATAAGACAAGCAGAAGGGAGACATTAGTGAGCCAGTGAGTTAGCTGAAGATAAAATATATTTTGTTATTTATATGTAAAAAAGGCACATTAATGTCAAAAGTGAACTCATGAGTCACAAGTTTAATATGTCTTTATTCAAATACATTTTTTCCTAGTGTTTTTTTCTGCATACATAGTTGTGTTTGCAAGTCCGCTCCAGGTATAGTCTTGTGAGAGAGAGAGTTTTGAGAGATTCTGCCACTCCCCCTTTTTAGCCGGCTAACCGGTCGAAAGGACATGTCTTTAGTCCACCAAGAATTTCTTTAGTGAACTACAGCCTGAGTTTAGTCTTTTGGGTCTTTTTATTTATACAGGGGGAGCCCAGTGAGAGCACTCAGACTCTCCTTTTCATAGGTGCCCTGTTTAAAATACAGAAACAATACAAAGAAAAACAACCAAAAGAAATAACTACATAGGTCCATTTAAAACATTAAAAACAGATGCAGGTGTAATTATAAATGTTTGTCACCAGGTTATTAAATTGCATTTGTGACACCAGTGTATCCAGTTTTGCATGTCCTTGAAATGTATTAAATTTCAGTTCTAGTGCGGCCAGTTTTTATATTTCGACAATCATGAGATCTTGTATTAAAAGTTCTCTTATCCAAGTTCAACAGGCAAGTGGGATATTCAGGCAGTTTATGAAGTAGTCCCTTATAAATACATTTTATACAGTGTCGTTCTCCTCTGACAGACAGCGATGGCCAACCTATTTTTCATAGTGGCCAACCTAATTTTTCATAGAGTGAACAGTGATGGTTTTAAATTCATCACCTGTTATGAAACGAAGGGCTGAGTGAAAGAGTGAGATTTCAAAGGAAAGGCTGAAGTCTGCATGTATATTATATCTCCATAATCTAGCACTGAAAAAAGGTTTCTTGGAGACTTTCTCATTTATTCAGTTTTTATTCCTAGATTCAGACCTTGGTTTGAAACATTAGGTATAAAAATAAGCAAGAATGAAGACTACATTCTTGGCTCTGTAGGTTTAGGTAATTTGTTTCCATTGGCTGTGTCATCATCTCTGGATCATTCATTTATACACTAATGAAATGCCTATTTTCATATATCATACTATTTTCAGTAGTACTGCCTACTCTTAACTTTAACTTTCCAGTAGCAGTATTAATGTAAACTGACAAATTGGGTCATAAAACAACATGCCAGTGGCTATATGTGGACGCCTATGTCAGGAAGTATAATTTCCAGTACCCCTGACTGTAACTTGGCCTACTATGTGCACAGTAAAGCTTGATTAGTGACCCATAAAATTGCTGCAGTTATGTAATAAATCTAACTGTCTTTACTAGCTCCCTGATAGATATTCTATACCAGCTATAAAAATCACAAGTCTCCTGCACGTTTCAGTGGTCGCTAGGAGATGCTGTTGTGTAGACTTTGGAATGGAAAATACCAAATGGTTACATTCAAATGCTTGTCCTGTAGCTAATAAAGGGCATTCATTAATCAGTGCTTTAAGTTAAACAGTCAATGGAATGGGGGTCCTGCTTGGAGCTGCTGCTGCTGCGATAGCTTATGTTAAGTGTGGAATCTTTTTAGGCGTTTTAAAAGAATTCTTGGATAGGAGAGTACAAAAAGTTGTGAGCAAATAAGGAGAAAGCAAAGACTACAAGCAAATCCAGAACCTGTGCCGTATTTTATTTCACACAATTATGCCTAACCATTAGCCTGCAGTTACATTCATTGAAAATCCATTCCTGTGTTAATGGAATTATAATGATGTAGTGTATGCCGTGGCACCTAATCAAAGGGAATTGATTTAAGTTGCATTTTGGCCCAGGTCCCTGCTAGAGCTAAAGGGCTTCACTTGTAATGTCAGTATGTGATAGAGCAGGAATTGGAAACATATCCCTATGTGTAGACCTTAATATAATTCAGTGCCCCTGTCTCTATAGCAGTGAGGTTGTGGGTTGCATTCTTGGGCTAACTGTCCATCTCAAAACCAGTTTCCTAACAGCATTTAAATGGGTGAGTTGGCCAAACTAACCCTAACCAATTTCACACAATGTCATATAGCATTGCAACTAAAAGGCCATTGTTCAGTATGTACCCCTCCTAAGGCCCATGGTTGATGAATGGATGTTGAATTTGTATTTGGGAGATGTATATGAACTATAAGGCTTGGTCATATCATACCATGCATTTCATAGATTTGTGGAGAGATAAAGTAGAACTTTTAACTATAACTTAAACTGGCCAAAACAAGTTAGCACTAATATGATAAGAGTTACAGGATATCAGGTATATTGTAGTTATGTTTAACTTTAACTTAATATTATGATATAAATTTATTCACGAACAGCAAGAGAATAAGAACATGCAGTCAAAATCAAGATAAAACTAAAAAAGACTTAACAATAGACAACACTGTGCCAGCAGAGTGAAGCTATAAGGCTACAAAACCTTGGTACAATAAGTAAGTACAATAATCTACAGAGATTTATTTTTTCAACATATGTGAATTTACCTTTTAGATTTCACAGGAAAATACAGCAGTATCAATAGGGAAAAGTGGCTCTGGGAGTCTGACAACGTCATAATTATGAGTGCTAAGATTTACTGACCAAAAGATGATTACATTCTCAGCTTACAACCACAAAGAAATAACTAACTAAAGAAATAGATAAATAAATAAATAACACACACACACACACACACACACACACAAACACAAACACAAAATGAGAAATACATACTTAATAAAAATGTGCGGAAACCTTTTACTCAAAGTGAGTCTGTGACCTAGAGCGTTTACTAAAAATAAATGCGTTTTATAGTGGGGTTTTGGGAGCCCACGGTCACCCCTGACTTCCTCTTGCTTTGTCACTGGCACTTGAAATAAAATAGATGAGTAGAGTAGTTTCTGCGCTGCCTGCAAAGGTCATAGCCCTGTAACACTGCTTACAATTTGTTCTTATCGGAGCAAAACTGGATGAAGAATCAGTGCAGCATGAATCGCCCTGAACCCAGGCTTCACTGTGTCTCTGTGCTTGGTGACCAGAAAGAGGCAATGCAGTGAAAAGTCATCTAAGTAGTGTTGTCATAAAACTAAAATTTCAAGCTTAATTTCGACACCTATAATAAAAAGCTTGATACCGATTTCCATACCACCGTGATAATAAAAAAACACATTTTTTACTTAACATGGTGTAATTTCATTCTTTTTTTATGTCATTGGATTGGATTTTTGTGTACATTTTTCTGACAACCACACATCTGAGCAACATACAACCTAAGTTTTACAAAAGACAAACGTGAACTAACAAGAATGCATGTCACTTAGAATTGTATTTTCACATATTTCACACCCACAGTGCTTACATGCAAACTAACATATTTGCAAGCTGGAGTGTCTTGCTCAAAAACACTACAGCAGTTGATCGACAGCTGGATCAAAACCACCAACTAAACTTACTCTGAAAGTGGCAAGAAGCACTCACCAACGTGTCCCTCAATCAGAAATTTAGAATGGATGAAAGCGCATATTTGTTACGCTGTGAGCATACAGTTTTGTGCAGAGTAAGTGAATAAAGTTTCTTCTGGTGGTTGAAAATGGGTGTAGACTACAAAACATCTTTTGCTTGCAGACGTTCACTTGGTTTTCTGTGATGAGAATGAATCAGATAAAGGCCAGCGCCTGCATAAAACATCCTTTTCTCTTTGCTCTCAGAAAACGTGCAGCCAATTGTGTTTGACAAATTGAAACCATTTTAAAGCCCCCTTTGCCGCGCTTGTAGCAGAAAGGCTTGTCTGCTTCTCTCTCCTGTCTCCCCATCACAGACACCCAAGTCGAGGGTGGCATGCTGTGTGTCTCCTGCATGTGTCTCCTGCAT